>JARWCS010236485.1:0-13536 GCA_034783895.1 Geukensia demissa
TTGAAAGTTTTATAAATTAATTTCATTTAGCAGATGAGATAGGTCCATTTTACTACTGCCCATGATCTCATCTATGATATGATTGAGATAATTATATATCACATATGCATTTCATTATCCACCAATCATTTTATTTCTGGAAAGTTGCTGAATTTTTTTGTGGGTCAGATTTATTTAATTCGAGCCCAAAGGGTTCTTGACTTAAGTATAGTGATGGTAATTTTGAAACTGGCTTAATGTAATTCATGAAAAAGTTTTGTTTTCGTGTTGTAAAATTGTTACACATTATAATACAACTTGTCCTTTCAGGACTTCTCTGCAGTAATTATTTGATACGGACCATTCATCTAAAAGGCTTTGGATCGCAGTCAGATTATTATTGTCGCCCACAGAGCTGGCGGGAAATATTTAAATGCAGTATACAAGAAAATTTTAACCTCCATTTAAATGGACCAAAATTTTTAAAGATAAGTATCTAAAAAGCCCATCTCAACCAGATTGTTTTTGTTGCTCAAACAGGGCAGGGATTTTTTCAATTGTTAAATGAAGGATGTTTCATTAGACACTTTAAGTTGAAAAGAAAAGAATGCTTCAGTGTGTTAGATGTTTCTCAAGAGTCCTCCTGTGAACTTTGACAGAGGGCTGCATAAAATGGACATTACAGAATATTCATTAGTTTGAAATAGAATATAAAGTCGAACCTCGTTAAGTCGAAGTCGCAGGGACCTCGGGGATATGTTCGACTTATCCAAAGTTCGACTCATCAGAGGTCGAATGTGACGTCATATTTTTTTCAAATGACGGTAGAGGGAAGTACTGTATTTTTGGAATTAATATTGTCGGTCAATGTACGTTACGTATCCTGATATGTATGTTGATCCTGATTGCTCTTGCAGGAAATTGTAATATTAAAGGAAATAAAAGCCTTGAAACAAAGATATCAACTAAATATAACATTAAATTCAAAGCAAAACACACATTTACAAGAATATTTACACAGGTAAGTTCCTATAAATTACGGAATGGAATGCCAGAGTACTAGCGTAAAGAAATAACCCATGATAGGTCACTACTGAGAGTTTTTAGAAATAATTGTGAACAGAATTCACTTAATGAAAGGAACCGCTAATTAATCACATTTAAACATTTAATGATCTTTAGTGTAATTAGCTGTAATAAGTCTCAATCATCCCTATTAAAGGCGTGGGTCGTTGAATTCGTTTCGATAATGAGCCCAGATAAAATAACTGACCACATCTCGTTCGCTTGGCCAAGCGTAATAAAACATGTGACAGAAAAAGTGTCAACAGGTTGAACTTCGAAGCCACTTACCGTTGTTCAAACATGTTATTTAGGACAGGAAATCACCTTAACTCGCAACGGTCATTAAATTTTATTTCATTGTAAATAAAACTATATTTCAGCAGAAATGCGATCGATATTTCTACAACTTCGAACTTCGACACAACCAAGTAAATTTTCACAGACTTTTACGCGACGGGACTTCTGTTTGTACTCGAGTTATCCGAAATTTCGAGTCTACCGAGTTTGAGTCATCAGAGGTAAAATTACATCAATTCAATGGGAATTTTGCCGGGACCAAATAAATATCTCGAGTTATCGAGACAGCCGAGTTCGACACAACGAAGTTCGACTGTAAATCATTAAGTGAATGAAAAATGTTCATACTAACATAGCTATATAATATTCTGGTACATTTGAAAAAGAAATGTGCGATACACAAGTCTCATAGCCTTTCCGAAAAAAAATTAGATAGTCTTAAGTTCGTAAAATTTAGCAAACGTGTCTTACGACGGACCGTTGGCATTTCAATATGCACTTTTTATGAGTAATCAATTACTGACCGATGTTTTCAATAGTCTGAAAAAGAATTCATCCAGGCACTCTTGTAAAATTAGCTAGCCTTAAATTTTTATCTTTCGTTATATTAATTATCATTTTATTAAACAATCCATGATTTAGTGATCAACTGGACCAAATAAACCCAAGCGAACTAGAAATTAAAGATACAACAGATCCCTTTATTTAATTTAGATCTGCTTCATACTTGGATTTATTCTTTGAAACAGACCAAGGCTGATAACTTGTTTCTATGATTTAAGACAAATGAGATTACTTCAACTTTTCTATTGTAATGTTTCCATATTTTTTTGTACAATGGGAGTGGCATCCATAATCCCTGAAAGTAACCATCCCCTGGGAAGAGATTGTAAACAAAAGTACAATCAGGATCTAGGACAGTTACATGGCAAGTATACTAATACTAGACAAAAGATTTAAAATTTTATTCTGGAAATACAGAATATTATATAACAAGTAGGAAAAATAAAATATGATGGGTCCATAATGTTATAAATGAATTGCAATAATACAATGCTATTCTATGATACAATGCTTAAACATTAACAATTCTAACAAAGAAAAACTATCAAAGATCATAAAAAACATGGCTGAAGAATAAAGTCAAAATTTTAAAATGAACTGTTTTGAGTTAAATATAATTCATTATCAGAGACATTATTTAATTTATAAAAATCTTAAATATTAGTTATATTAGCCAATTTTGATGATGTAGTTCATTCAAAGTCATTCTACAGAAAAATCTTTAATTTTTTCTGTAATTTTACCAAAAAATTTTTATCATTTTTCCAACTTTGCTGTAAGATATGCAGAAATTCCAATAATCAGTGTATGGTGATAAACCATACAATATTCAAAACAATACACTGATTCTGATTTTTAGACAATGCAATTTATTTCATAATAACTTAAGGTACATTTGGACCATAATTGACCACGTGATAATAAAAATACCCGGATTTTCTATAAGAACTAGTCTTTATAACATCGGAAAATATCTGGAAATACTTCAGAAAATACTATTTAATTATAGTAAATCTTTTGACAATTAAAATAGGTTTACAGATATTTTTTCACTCAAATCACTTTTTCCTCTGTTTAATTATAAAAATATTTGACCTCCATTTTATTGTGGTCCGATACCTTAAATATATTGTCTTGTGTTTCCATCTTTTAAAAATTTGTTCATACTTTATTTCATTATATATTACTGTGCATATTTACATGCTAAATGAGTATTATTGTCAAATCCAACAACTGAAAAATATAGAAAATAAGTAGTTGCCAAATCAAATTTTACTGGTTAAATTAATTCTAACAACTCATGGGTTCAGAATAATTCAAATGGATAAAAATGACTTCTGTAATAAATAATCTCTAAACAAAGCTGTAATTAGCACAGTTACATTCAGAACTGTGATAAGTATTTCAATATTTGCTTTTATTAGATGTCCTTGGTATTCATTTATCAGTACATGTACTGCTAAGGCACTGCATTTGATTTCAGATGTCCAAATGCAACAATTCACCACAGATATACTTATGAAAAAGAAGATGATAATTAACTGCATATGTTACCTTTCCCCTACTTAAAGACTGGATAAATTTTTATCTTTTGTTTTCATATCATCACCTGTTGAGGATTACCTACTAAGGATGTTTGCTACTTCCTTTCCAAATAATGAGATTTTCACATGGCTGAGAAAGCATTTATGAACTTAAATACTGAAATACAATAAGCAGAAAAAATATGGGCCATTGATGTAAGCTTTTGAAAATTGTTAAGTTTTCAATGTGTGTTTTTTGAAATTATGAAAATAAAAGTGGTTAATTAGGAAAAACATTAATACTATTAAATGGATAAAAGAAGAGGAGTCCGAGAATCTGACAGAGAATAAGAAGCAAACACCCTTCAGAGAGTTTCCCTTGGTGATGACTGAAAATATCTTTGGCATGATACTTGGTACTTACTAGTTATTATCTTTCTTTATAAGTTATTAAAATCTCAATAATTAAATGAAACCAAGGGGAATAAACTTTGTACATTATCAAGTAGTAAGTTACAAATAAATCTGCTAAGAATATACTTTGAGGTTGGTTATTATTCTTTGAGTTATTAAATGTAGCTTATATGGGGCAATTTTAAAAATGAACTGAAGCCTCTTAATTTATTATACAACACAACTATTTTTCTGCATAAATTATCTTTAGTAATTTCTATTCCGTTTAAGATGTATCAATATTTTTTGAAAGGGAGATAAATCTCACAGTACATACAATAGGAAGAGAAATAGGAAATTTAAATAGAAATGGTACAAATAATAAAGCTGAATAATTGGAAGATACCCCTTAATGATTTCTACTGTATGGACTGGCCACAGTTAAACATAATACACAAATATTTACACATAATTACAATGTTTATATTTACAAACACAATATGGCATCAACTTGGCAGTATTACGACATTCTAACAACAGATAAATGAGAATGATAATAAGCACTATTCAAACTTCATCTGGTCCTTATTGCATAAAACAAGCCGTCATGACTTGGAATATTTGAAAGTTTTAGTATGAACAGTAGTAGTATCCATTTAATAAAATTATATCATAATGATAAAATCAAGTATAAATGCTGAAAATTAATAAGCTTTGACATCTCTGTCCATTTTCTTAAGCCAAAACTAATTTTCTATCTTACCAATTTCATGTACAGTTGCACCATAAGTTAACAAATCTGCACTTGAAATTTCTGCATCTTGAATCCAATCTTTTGTTAACAAAATTTAACAAATGCATATGGCCAGAATGGGTGTATACAAATATGGTCTGTATCTACATGTGGGTTCAAAATACATGTGCTGACTACATTTAGGGTCATAATACATGTACTGAATTAAATCATATGAATCTTACATAATACCACAAAGGTTTAAATATCATTCAAATCTGTTTTCCAATATGAATTAGTTTCACAAAAAAATCAAAAAAACAAAAACGGTATTCTAATAATATAGGATTTAAAAACTGAATTGATTTCATATTTGTTCACTTATCTCTGTGCTTTTTCCAGGTATGGCAATTGTCTGCCTTCAACCAATCCTGTAAAACTAATAACTTTCTTAAAATGGTCTTGTTTTCAAATCTCAATTTCAATACCTTAAACATTCTGGATTTCCTCCTTCACCAATACAAAAATTTGAAAATCAGATTACTCATTAAACACAAAACACATATACTTCAGATATTGACAACACATGAACATCACATTTGTTTTCACCGATTTCTGTTAGCTGCCCATTTTGTTAATAAATAAAGGTCTCAATAAATTATATATATAAACTTTAGATATGTTTGGAAAAAAATAAAATAGTTGTTTAAGGACCAAGTAAATATCTGTGGTCCTACATTTGTGCTCAAAGCTTGAAAAGAAAGGAATGTTTAGAGTATGCTCAAGTTATCTATAGAATGTTTACATAAATATGAGGTACTGAGACAATATTCCACTTTCTGTAGAAAATTGCAATGAAATGACCACAACAAATTGCTAGATTTGTACCAAACTTATATTTTAAATATTATTATGTTAATTTTATCAATTTTTTTTGTAATACTCATATTTTACAAAATTTAGACATTCTTGAAAATCAGTTAAAATACCTCGGTGTTTTGGAGATTGGCTATGGGTGAAGGTAAAATCAAGAGTGGCAAAATAATCCACCATTTAGAATACAAATTCCTAAAATTTATTTAACCGTATAACCTTTGTACTCTATAAATAATCTTAACACTGTAAACTCCTTCAGAAATACAAAGAAAGTTTGGTATTTCTAAGGTAAAATGTTACCTTCACAACTTAACTATTGTCTATTCCTATTAAACAGAACTCTTGAAAATATATATATTTTTAAACTTATTTCAGATAAAGTTGCATTCTTCTACTCCTTCCTCTAATATCAGTTTTAGTGTGAGATCGCTTCATTGGAATGTACAAGTTCTAAATGTTCTCATTCCCAACTTTATTATTGAAAAAAAAAGTTATAAAAAAAGAGTAAGTTATTCTAGTACCCTATATTCCTCACATTAAGAGCCCCCTTCCCTGCTGCTTTTAAGCACCAGCTCAAACTCTGGGTATTGTAAAGCTTTACAAGCGTTAAGAATGCAAAACTCTTTGAGAAAACTTCAATTTAACATTACAAGACATTTAATGTATGAGAGGGAAACTAGAATAATTAATTTCGGGCTTTTCTAAACTATGAAAGCATAATATATTTGAATCATACAGATAAAATTCCTGATTTGCAGATTCTAATAGGCATCCCCCCCTAATTGAACCTGTAGAGTCAACTGTCACTTGGTGGATGGCTGTCTCACGGACAATCATGCCACATCTACTTTTTTATTCCCATTTTTTTCATTTTTTAAGGGACCTGGGATCTTAATAGGTGAAAAACCTGGGAGCTTGATATGAGTGACTCAGATAAATGAAAGCACAAATATTATGATTGAGGACTTACAGTACAATAAGTATCTAGTTCTGATGAACAGAAATAATGCAATGACCATAAATGTCAAGATTGTCTGTAGACAGCATCATGTATCATTAAAAGTCTTCCAATTTAAAGAAATAATAAAAAAATTCCAAATGAATAATTCATTTAATTCCAAAAAGTCCATACTAATCACTAATGTCACATGATAATTTGTAATTTCTCTTGACTTAACTTTAAGATCAAATTCTGGTTTGTAAAATCTGTAGGATAACAAAATGCATGAATTGATTTGTAAATTTTCTGTAAATTATTGGAACAAGTTAACAGTACCATAAATTCAGAATTAATTGTATGCATTTATAATTTTGAATTGTCGACTTTTGTTAATAATAATTTTAATATGGCTATTTTATACATCATAAAATGTACATGTAGCAAAATTAAACAATTGTTTCTCATCCAACTGCAATTTTCACATTAAAACATTGCATTAATTTCTGTATTTACAGAAATGAAGAAAAACAAAGTTAAGGCACACCTGTAATTGTAAAATAAATTTGTACAACCTTTTCACAAAAACATTGCATAGCACTAACCCTGTTATGTGTAAATGTACAAAGATATAATCACAACACATTTATTTTTTAAAACCTTGTTTATAAAACAACCATATTTCTCACAACCAAATCTTTACATTCTTGAAATTGTTCTTTTGATTTAAATATCATTGGAAGATATACAATTTTATTTTTCTTACATTATGGTGCATAAAGTTTAACCAAATTAATTTGTATAAAAAGTTAATGTCAACCTTTAAGTATAGGGTACCTCTTTATAGCAAAGCACTGCCTATATAAGGCAATATTTAGAACTTTCTTAAATGACAAATTTATACATATAAAACTGTAACACCTGCTAAAAAAACTGCACAAATTTTTATTCTACAAGTGACCTTTGTACACAGATTTGACCATGTTTCTCAAAATAAGATAAAAAAATCAGAGATGAATTCATGAATCTTTAAGTACTATGGATTATTGTGAAACTCAACATTTGTCTGACGTGAAACAAAAAAGGATGCAAAATGAAATATTCTCTATTGGATTTTATCCATGAAAATGCTGTCTTTGAGTATATATAAAACCAACCAACCATCTTTAAGTTCTGAGGTCTTAGATTTTTCGATAGAATTGAATTATATTTGATTTCTTTCTTCTGGAAAAGACTATCAACTTAAAAAATGTATGTTTTTATATTTAACATCTTTACTTTTGCCACCTTATGCATGAAAATAAATTTTAAAAGAACTCAAACATCAAATTTTTCATTTATAAGGTGGCATAAATAAATTTGATGTTTGGGTTCTTTTAAAATATCAGAAGTTAACAAAGAAAGAAGTAAATTTTGTTTTATCTGAAAAGACCAAAGTTTTTTGTCTTAAGAAAACTTGTTTATTAAATGAAACCAATATAGAATAAAAAATGAACAAAAAATGAAGCTATGGTGAAAGGATTGAAATTATTTATCAATAATTCTTGCACACTTATTCAACCTTTTTCCTTTAGAATGGTAAGTACCAAACATATCTTTATATTGCAAACTTGTTTTTATCGTCATAAATCTTATTTTCCACTGAAATCAATGTGTGAAATGACAAACCAACTATTTCAGGTAAAATATATGACATATTGTGTCAAACTTTAGCTGATCCTGGCTGTGAAATAGTTTGAACAGGTCTTTTCCCTGCCACTGCAGGATAAACTGGGTCACTGTATGCAAATATTGGATCTCCATAGTAACCTGATGAAGGTTCATGTCGAAATGGTTTTTCATGGTAACTTAGTTCTCCATCAAAATATCGTTCAATGGGTGTGTGACTTCGGGACGGCATATGACGTACAAAGTTTTCTCTATATGAGTTTGAACTGTCAAGAGTATCACTACTTTGTCGATGGTGAAAGATTTCCACGGCTGGCTGACGTTGGTACCGTGGTTGTTCTCTTGGCTCGTAATGGTAATATGATGGGTGAACCTGGTAATGATCTGGTCTGTAATAAAAAATATATGTAAAATAAACAAATGATATAAAATTCTAAATGCATTTTATTAAAACAAAATCTCACCATATTTAGCTGTCATTACAATAGTGAAATAGTTGTAATTTAAAATTCATTGGCGCCAAGACAACTGAGAAAATTTTCAGACCAAAGAAAATTTCCAATTTTATACCACTGAAGCCATTTTGTCACAACAAAAAACCATTTTTCATTATATAATCACATGATGATAATGGCCCAATTCAACCAATGACATTAAAAAACCAATCAAATGTTAGTTCTAGATCTAAAACTATTTACACCAAAAAAAATTACATTTTTATTTTTTTGTCAAAATAAATGCATTGTAAACATTATTGTCACAAGCCTTGATAGAATTTTTATTGTGTGCCTTATATTTTTACAATTTGATAAACTATAATACATTATAAGTCTTGCATACCCATTGTTAGGTGTTTTTGTTTATGAAACCTGCATGGCTGAAGCTAGGTTTTGAGGCTTTATTGTAAAATGACACACTGTGCTATATATTCCCATATGCTTGTGAACTATTAGAACTACTAGTGCAAGAGTTTTGGAAAGCAAATATGATGAATGTGACCTGATCCTGCATAAAATGATCAAAACCTGACTGGCCAAAGGTATGGAAAGACTTGTTACACTTTTTTGATTTTCAAAGAACAAACAACAGCAGGGAATCAATATAGGAAAATAAGAGAATGTGTAAGTTGCATCTTGACTAGCATACACTATCACACATGAAGTGTTTGTATCTGTATACAAGCAAGTTGCGAACAAGATATCTTTAAAACAGGGCCATAATAAACAAAGTTACCCATAAATTTCTTAATGTTTGACAATGGATTTGTGAACATTTTGTGACTATGAAAATTCTGACATGTGACAAAATGTTTACAAGCACTCTGCAATATAAAACTATTTTCCTTAAATTTCAAGTAACCTACAATTACTTTGCCAGCCTTAATAATACTGCATGTATGCAACAAACAAATTAAAACATGGCCTTTTCAACATCAGCCCAGTTATCATCCCTCGACCCATATAAGCCCTCCACTAGTGTATCTGGGCTTATATGGAAGTCTCAGGATGATAGCTGGGCAGATATGGAAAAGGCAATGTTTTAATCTGTTTGTGTTAAATATATTACAAATAACCAGAGAAAATGATAGTTTACAGCACTAACAGACAAAACCAATTGACATCCCAGTCTTTCTTACACTTACTGAGTTAAATATTTTGACTTATATTAGTATCGGACCAATGGAACAAAATTATGATTTTTGTTACTCCGTAACACAGAATGATTCTCATTATAGTTGGTTCATGCAGTTAATATCCCTCTACTGTTAATATTTTTGACATGATGATTGACTTGACTTGACAGTCCTCTTGCTTAAGCCTAGCATCTTTATTAGCAAGGATGCCTCTTACTCATAATGCCCTGATATTCCATGAGATAACTAAGGCCTTCAATAATGGACTCATAACAACACCAAAAGGCAAGCTGTAAAAGGCTCCAAAAATAAATGTGATGATATTCAAATGTAAAATTTTTAGCCATGCTGTTTACAGAAGCAAATGTCACCATTAAGTTTTTAAAAGCATTCCTTGTTTCATCAACTGACATACCACCTTTAGGTGAACCCATCTGAATTTACTGAAATTAACCAATCAAACTCCCAGAGATCTTATGAATTCAAAGTATTAAAGAGGTCCTATGATAATTCCATAGGAAGATACTGATGAACAAAACTTAAACAAAATATTTCCAAGCTGATTTGGATTTTTTATTTCATCTGAAAGTCTGGTATATATAGCAATTTTCAATTTTAGTTCTTTTAATATATAGGTTCACATTGCTTTTGTTTGCAAAAAAAATTCTGTCAAAAATGAGGGCTTTAGATTTTCTGAAAAATTCCCAGGGTACAAGCAATTTAAACACCTGTCTCTGGTGTTTTTTAGGCTTGTGCTTAATTTATTTTTTGATAATAAAAAATTCTCAATGTGTTATTATTTTTATATTAGCCAATCGTGAGATTTTTTTTTCATACACTATCTTCTGATTATAAAATGATGATTTACTCCACTGGATCCTTATAAAGTAGCTTTGATAAACCAATCAAATTTTAGTGTCAATTTGTTCACCACTCTTTTTTTGTTTAAACTACACCACTGCTAAAAATAAAACCTAGCCAAATTCAACCAAGAACACTCTATCCTTGCTAATATTGCCTGTCAAGTTTACCTTTTGAATGGCAGCTCTAAACAAATCTCTGGAAAATGCAGTAAATGAAACAATAATAAATTGTGGTGACCATAAACATTATGCAACCAACACTCCCAAGACAGTGATGAAGACATGATTTTCATCAAGCAATATAAAGCACCTATAAGCAAGTTAAAAACTTACAATCTGTCAACTGTAACTACATAAGGATAAAACTTGATGAAATATTTTTCTTAATTCGTGTAAAATTTTGAAGATTTGCAAAGAACTACTTTCCTTAAGAAACCCCATGGGTGCCATGCTATTCAGAACCATTTCAAAGATCATATTTGCTGCTTTCAGGACAATTACAATTATTTCTGTTCAAAGAGTAACAAAAGAACAAAGGAAATTTTTTATAGACTTTTCACAAATCAAGAGTCGATAAACCACTGATGATTTTGATTTTATTTCTCTAGCTTTATCATTAATTACAGGTCTTCAGGTGGCTTTTTGTCCAAATATAAGGATTTTTTAGGATCAATTTTCATAAAAAAAATAGGGCATAATAGGGCAATTTTGATAAATAATAGGGATATAATAGGGATAATTTCCATTTTTCTACATAAAATGCTATACAAAATACACACCTTTCTACAGCATGATTATTGAGAATGGTGACTCTTACCTATTACATCAAAGTTTAGATTTCAATCAAGTCTTAATGATGACTGCACTAAAGGACAACACCAAGAAAATCAAGACAGCGAATTTTCAAGTTAAAGGTAGTCAGAAATAACCAACATTATATATTTAAGACACCAAATTCTTAATTTATAGGGATAAAACTGGAAAAGGGTCATTTTGTGTAAAAATATAGTGCTTATAGGGCATTTTCAAAAAGATAGGATTTTATAGGGAAAATAGGAAATATGGGGCTGATTATAGGCCTGTAATATAAAAACATTTCTTGCATCTCAAAAAATTATTTGCCTTAAGCACAACTCTTTGTTTTTTTTATTTAGCTCTGGGAAAAATATTTTGATCTTTTGCCTCAAGGTGCAATGAAAAATTAACATCCAATGCTATGAAAAAAACATTCAAAATTTCTAAAATAAGTAAATATATGAAAAATTTATCTGAATTAAAATAGAATTTTATAAAATAACATACAAGTACTTTGTGTTATATTTGAACAACACTTTAAATGATATATAACCTACATGTAATTTTTTTGCTAATGTCAAAAATGTTAAGTTTAGGTAGGACAAAATGAGAAATATATATATACACATGTATTGTATATGAATTAGTTTTCACATTGGGTGAAAATTATGTTACAATATCATTATTACTATACTCATGATACTCCCAGCCAGTCTATCTTGTGACAAAATAAATTTATACATTAATGTGTGATTTTTTAAGAACATTTTATGACAAATTCTACAATATAAGCTTGTTTAGATAAGCAAGGTTTAGATTAAGTTTGAATGAAATAGATGTTGCACGATTAGTTCTGAACTGTATATATAAGCTTTTATATAGTCTGGTTTTAAAACTTACCGATGCTACCGACTACAACAACCAGGAAAACGGTTAAACTTTTGAAAATTATGAACCCTTAAAGCTTGTTTATAGTATCCAACATTTTCATCCAACTTGCTTCAAAATTTTGATGTGCATCTAATCTATAAATAATTGATTAAAATCTGCAGTTGGACAACTTGTCCAACATGTAGGAAGAGGATTTGACAAGATTTACATGATCAAACTTATTTTAAAACAGGTAAACAGATGAAGTTTTAAGCAAGCTGGATGAAAAAGTCTGATAAGCTAAATGCTCCTGAATATGGACCCATTACATTTTCTTAGACATTTATTTTTGTGGCACTGCTGCAGCAAAAAATTAAAGTATCGAACAAAATGCATACAGAACATTATTTATTACTACAAACATGATAAAACCTGACAAAATCATGAATACTGTCTCCTTGGAATGAATTTTTCTATGGACAACAAAAATCTATATTTCTATAATATAATGAGTCCACAGTATATATTTATCAATCAGAAACCCTTGTTTAAATGGAAACCTGAGGTACTTTGTGTGATCTATATCAAAATTGACAAAATTATATCAAATTTTGTATCAAATTTAGTAATTTCTCAGTATTTTCACAACAAAAGCAATTCATATATCCATGTGACCGTTGTGGAACCAACTGAACTAAAAAAAAACTGTTGGATTTTCATCTTAGACATTTTTTAATACAAACAATGACGAATAATACATATTAGCCACTTTTTATTTTTCAGCCAAATTCTTGGACCAAAAACTTGGCTTAACAACCCTTTTCCTTTATTGATGTAGGAACAAAAATATCCAAGGTACCATTAATAAATCAATTATTGTTTTTATCAAATCAATTTACAAATATAACAAACATAAACATGTTTAGCCTACAAAATCTCAAAAATCTACTAATAATTTCACTGGATATCTACTAAAGCTCTAGCTATGTCAATAAATTACCGGTAATATTTGTAGCATTAATTGTTTTAGTTTAGTTTTTTACAAAGAAAATGCACCAGATCCAAGCTTTGGTAAATATATTGTCCTCAAACCTCATTTCATAGAATGCCTGTTCACATTTGTACAAAAACTTTTTTGTATTTTATATTCTTAACAAATTTTATTCTGTTTGTTTTGTACAATGCTTACATTTTTTTTTTTTTTTTTGCAATATTTTTTTTTCTGTGTGATTTAGCATGGAGAAAGAGCAGCTTTTCCAAGACATTAGGCCATCCTTAAAAAATTGTTGGTTTGCTGTTTACCGACCGACTCATCGAAATTGCCGCGACTCGATTTTTTT
>JARWCS010236594.1:0-13535 GCA_034783895.1 Geukensia demissa
AGTGTAAAGCACTACATATTTATGACAGTCTTTTAAAAAGCTATTTATTTTCAAATTGAGTAGCGAACATCCTTAAATGTACTTCTGAAACAGCATGAATATATGGTGGGTCTAGGTATTACACTTGTTGAGAAATGGTCAAATGTAAGAAATTTACAATGTCACTCATACATGAAAATTAGGTCAAGGACATGTGTCAGACTGACATGTTTATTTAATTTGTTGACCTACCACGTTTAGATACTTAGAAATGAACTTGACAACAGATAATGAAAATCATGTCAGATTGACAATGTATATGCATACCAAATATTTTCGACATACAATATAAAGATACTGAGAAACATATATTAAGATATAGAGCTGTCAAAAAGCTAACAAGTCACGGCCACCGAAAAGTAATAGCTATGTCTTCCTTTCGCGACTTAATCGCAGACAAGCCAAAAAGTTTACAATACTGATCTGAATGTTCCTATTCTCTTTTTCTTGGCTTCTTGTTATTCATGAGATTCAAATGAATGTTAAGTTGAAATGACAGGTGATTTAATACAGATACAAAAGTCTTTGTAAATGTTATTTCACCAGGAAACAAGTTGATAGTTTTAACTTTTTACATCTTAAAGCACAAATGTCATTAAAATGCAAATCCTTAACTGACGGATCAATTAATGTCTATATAAGGTTACAATTGGCACTATAACTACCCCCAAAAGGAAGCCAATGAAATATCTGTGAGAAATATTTCTGCATTAAAAAAGCAGCGGTAAATCCAATAATAGGACACATACAAGTGTAAAAAGGTCAATCTTCTAAAATTTTTGCATATTATTGTTCATCATTAACCAATGGCAAACAAAGCAAATATCAAAATAGTAAATATCTTTTGTTTCTTTTACTAAAGCACGACATATCCTTAAATAATCAATTTTGAAGGCATCCCATCAGAATTAATACAAACTTGGCATTGTGTTACTTCCAACCAATTTATATCTGAGTCAGTTTTGTAAAGAATAAACACTTAAACAAAGTGATATTACGAAATGAATAGAAGGACTACTTCAAACCAGCTACAACGGGAACTGAATAAATAGAAGGACTACTTCAAACCAGCCACAACGGGAACTGAATAAATAGAAGGACTACTTCAAACCAGCTACAACGGGAACCGAATAAACAAACTGTAGTGATGCAAAAGTGCTAAGGGAGAAATAAGAAAAAAAAATTATGTGAACAATTCTAGTTTATTCAAAAAGACATTTTCGGAATTGCAGATCTGAAATGCAGTTTTATAAACATCTCAAAAATATTGGGCTTAGTTAAAGTGTGGTCAAAATTTACTCTGTTATCATTTTGACTCATTTGATGCATTTTGGTGAAGATGAATTATTATCTGCCATAATATTTTGTAAGTACATGAAGGAGGACACGAAATAATCCCAAAAATGAGTTAATTGACATAAAAATTTAGGCTGAAGAATTCAGAATTCATATCAAATAAATCTTTCGCATCCCAAATGCTTGGACCTCACAAATTACCACTGCAGCTTGCTGACATGAGAAAATTGAACAAATGAATATTATTCTAAGTCATATAATGGTGGACATAGTTATTGTAGGTAAAAAGTAATCAGCAAAAACGTACCTGTTTGCTCTTCTTTACCCCATCGAAAAAAGAAATTGTGCGTACAATAAAATGTTAATACTTGAAATTCATTGACCTTAGAGGCAACATTGTAGGAGCATGTAAAAAAGTGAATTCACAAAACAACGTTTTAAATTTTAGATTTGACACATGTTTACAGGCTTTCAAATCTTGAAAAAATTTGATGAAATGTACATCAATTAATGTCCATACCTCATTATTTGTATGAAAACATTTATTTGTCTTTTTTTTTCGAGTAAAAAGGGTTTTTCGAATCTCGTAAATTATAATTTGAAAAAAATGAGATTATCACAAAAGTATGTTAGTGTTCGATAATTTCTAGCAACTATATTCCCAGCTGCCTTACAGTCAGAGCATTATAAAACGGAACAATTATTCTAAATATGTAAACCTGTGGTGTCTGAATGCAGAAATAGATATTATAGTATACTCAACCAAAGAAAAGACACACAAAACCATTACGCAAGTCAATCAAAATGCACTGGACCAAACAGGAGACAAACTTGAATTTATTCTAAAGATGTTGACGACGAGGTTTTTGTTAGTCCTCTCTAGCCCCCCTCCCCCAAACACAAAAAAAAATAATTCAGTAGAGAGAATACCAAGCTTTAAAAATTTAATATCATGAAACAGGACTACAAATCTTTATATTGAAGTTTTAATTTTAGATCAATACAGTCTCTTTTATGAGAAGGTAATTATATATGACACGAACACGAAGCCATTTAAAACAATTTTAAGGGAGTAAGTTCGGTATGGCCACTTTTTGGTCCCAAAATTAAACAACACATGAGCTAAGATATATTGCACTTTTTACAGTGTCATATTTAGGTAATTCAATCATTTTTTCTCAAAACATATTCCTATCAGAATGTTGCAGTAGCTCATACTTGGTCTAAAATTGTAAATGTTCACAAATTTGTTACAAATTGCATTATTTTATCCAGTTTTTAACTCTTATAGTTGTGACCACATTCGTTTTTAGGCTAATTTTTTAATATGCTGTGTATATTTGTTAGTTACATCATATATGTAAATATTTTGAATGAACATGAATGCGACCAATACTAATTTAATCAAAAACCGTATAAAATTCCACTTAAATTGTGAATTTTCAATCCATTTTGAATTTAGCACATGTTTATCACGTCATCAGTTGGTACATGTGCATTTAAATGCAAAACCATGGCTGATGTTTTGAACAGCAACAATTGGACTGTTCTTATATTGATTAAGGGTATGTTGTGTCAATATTTGAAAAAGGAATTGGAAGATACCAAAGGGGCAGACAGAAATCGTTAAGTCAGAAGACACACAAGACCATGGCTAACAAAATAAAACGAAAGGCAAATATAGAACACACAACACTACACCTAATTCTTAGAACCAAAAACAGGTAATACCAAACCCACTGCTTTGACCTCGAGGACAAACCACTGTCATTACACATCTTCCCAAATATAGTATGCCTATTTTAAATGACAAAAAGTTGTGGTCCATACAAGAAGCCATGTAAAAATACCTATTATATGATCTGAAGATCAAAGTCAAACCGAGTCGTGAATGTACTTGACATGTCACCTTATAAACCAATGTGCAAAATATTGTATGTTAATGTCAGAGGACAAAAAGTCATGACGCCCGTGGCTGTTATGTTGGCTTTGTCATTAGGAATGAAAGAAAAAACCATTAATATCAGACAAGAAATAGAGAAACTAAAAACGCCTTTTAGTCCCTTCCCAAAAAACAGGTGGAGCTAGATCACAAAAAAATCATTACCAACCTTTATCTGGTACCAATAATTAATGTCCCAAAATATTAAAAGGAACGGTTAATTAGAATAAAAGTTATCCTGCGGAAATCTGCCAACGCCGATGAAACCGACACTTACGACGACGACAACGACGCAGCACCATACCACAATACGACAACAATTTTTTGCGGTCATATAAACAATTTTAGGTCAAAGTTTCAAGTCATATTGGGGTCATGAATGTGCGTGACACGTCGATCATGGTGGTCCTCCCCAATGAAGGGGAGACTTAAATTTAAACTGAGGTTTACCTTCAGATGTGGACGCCATATGACGACCACAAGTAAATAGTGACTAGTTATTGACTCTTCTACAACGTCACAAAGTATATACTAGGATATTGCCTCAAATAGAATAAAATCTTGATGTATCTAAACTCATTTAATCTTACCATTAATGCAAAAATTCAATATATTTTCAAGATCCGAATTCTTAATTTGATATTTACTCCGTCTCAGAATTGTCTTAGCATTTCAATTTTTTGCGAGAAATGCCAATCAATATGACAGTAATTGTATTAACCATGATTCATTTTAAAAATGTTAACATGTTTCCATTAACTAAGCGTCACAGTTTTATGATTGATATAGGTTTGTGATACACTAGGACGTAAGCCTGCAATAAAGCATCCTCAGATCTACTGTGCTCACGTATCATGAACGGATTATGTCCATTAACAATATCTGAATGGGTTTCAATTTTACTTCAAAATTTTTCATCTTTGTGGTAATAATGTTGGTTCGAGGTAATAATAATAGAAATATTCCCTACTCCAGTGATCCTATACTGGCGAATAATTTGGTGTGAAATCTGCTAGACGTGAAAACTGGTGTATGACAATACTTCTTTAAAATCAACTTTGTGAACTTTAAATGAGTTAAAATGGTGTGCATTATGCATATAAATAAAATTCAGTCAATTTTAACTGTTGATACTTCCACAATTTTTGTTTTCTATAAATGAAACCTATGATTTTATGTGTTCTACAAGTTAAATAATCAAATGTATGGAACATGTAGTGGGCAGAATTTTTTTTCAGAAAAGATGCAATAAGAAATTAAGAGTTTTTTCTTATCTAATATAAATTAAATGTAGTTTAGGAATCTACTCTCAGTAGTTACGGTTTACTAAACATACAAATATTATAATGGGTGCCTCTTTCATGTTATCATAGGTAAATCGAAAAGCATGAAGGAAATATAACATATCTGCAAAATAACCATCTTTCAACAAACTGCGTAGTAACACGTACAATCAAATTAACACTTTAACCCACTTATTAAAACAGTATCCATTGAAACATCATTTATAAACATAGACAACTTAACTGCTGCTTATGATACAATGTAATCGTTCCATCCATGTACTGATAGATGTAGCTTAAATGAGTTATATTTTGCTAAGAGCAATATTAATTTGTTGTGTAAATCTAACCCTGTCAAAAACATATTTTACAAACATTTTCAATTATGTTCATCAGCTGAAACATATTTGAATCGCATCATAATGACGTAATGATTATAACTGCATATACATTTTCTATAATGCATACAACTCAACGTTTTGTAAAAAATTATTCGAAATCATATCAACAAGGCATTTAAACATTCTAACAATAAAGTATCTGTCAACACATTCTATTGTAAAAGAGTTCAAAGATACCACAGGAACATACAGACACCCTTAGGTTACAAGACAGACAAGACCATGGCCAACTTAATGAAAATGAAAAATAAACAAACTACAAATAATCTATACTTAAAACTAAAGCTGGAGTTATATGAGTCCAGGTGCTCCTGAAAGATAAGCAACTCCTGCTCCACTAGTTGACCATTTCCAAAAATCAGCAAATTTTTGCATTTACCCCCATAAAACACATTCAGCTCTTTTTTCTACAATAATGAAAGAAACTTTTTGCTCAAAAACTATACTGGTGATCTTAATATTGTAATTTGCTGACTTTAATTAATAAGTTTTTATTTTGAAAACAGATTATTTTCCTTTTTTGGCTATTTTACAAGTAGGAAATAACTGTTCTTCAAGTGTAGATTTTCTGCATTTCCGGTAAAAGTTGTTGTGATGCATTATTTCATGGTATTTTCAATCATTTTACAAATTTTTGCCCTAATCTAAGATCTACTTTCTTTTAATCAGTACTTCAGCATATGTTTATTGCCATACACACCTTCAACAAGATGTATTATGGCTGACTTTAAACTGTTGACATGTGAATGGCAATGGCTGAACCTAAATAGGTGTTTTAATTTCTTATTATTTTTTTTAATTCAAAAGGACAGGAATATCTTTTTTTCACTTACTGCAAAGAAAGAGTATGTTTGAAGTTATGTTTTAATTTCAAATTAAACCTGCTAAAAGGAAATGAATATTTCTTTGATGAAATAATTTAATTGAGTAGAGTTCTTATGTCTTTTAATTATAACCTGTAGTTTGCTTTCAGTTGAAAAAATCTATTTCCTAGTTATGATAATTGTCTATGTTTTTTTCAACTCAAAACATTTGCATAAGAACTGCCTTCAAAAGTAAAAAAGATTTTGCACAATTTAAAATAAAATAAACCAGTAAAAATTCCTTCTTCAAACCTTCTTGAAAACAATTCTACACTTACAAATATGTTGATTATGCAGCAACAATAATATCAACCAAACAGACCTTTCTTATCACAAAATAGGTAAACAACCTTAATGAACTGTTTCAGCAAATTCAAATCATATTTCCATGTACTTTTACATGTGTTAAACAATTTGTCTCGACCTTTTCACCCTATGCTTTCATACATAAAACCGTGGGATGATTCTGTCTCATTTTCAAAGATATTATAGCAACTTTCAAAATAAGGAAAGCAATTAAAGCACTATAACTTGTAAATTGAATACTCTTATATTTTGTGATTACCTTAACTTTTTCATGCACATTAACTTCATTTTCATTTATACAATCATTGGGGTAACTGTACTGTTCTGAAATTTGCACCCCCAAATGGATACACTGAAACACTGAAACCCCCTGTTTAAGTAGGGGAAACATCAGAAATCAATTTGATCAAAATTTGAAATACATTCAAATATAAAGATAAAACTAAATTGAAAGTTCACCGAAATAGAATCAACTTTGACATCCTGCAACTTTCTGTCCATATTTAACATTTGACCCGCAAGGTACTTCAGTGCTCTGGTTTCCTGAGGGTGCTGCAGACAATCAACTAAATCAAGGATCCTTTATGGAAAGTTGAACTGATCACTTAAGATCTTTTATGATTCACATAACAACTTGCATGACCAATCCAAATACTGATGTCATAAATAACTACAGAAATACAGAAATATACTTGGCGTTATCACAATACAACTTTGTAAAGGAGTTCTTTGATTCCACGCCTTTGTTCTTTTTGTTTTAGTTTTATCTTTTAGTTTGTTTCAAATTTGTCTTGTTTCTTTGGTTAATGCACCTTTGATCTCTCACATGAGTATTCTACACTGGACTTCTTTTACAGTGTGTGTCACACAAGGCACACACTTCAACTTCTGGAAATCCTCAGTAAGCCAAGAATGCATATAAAATGCCTAAATATTTTAAATCAATGACCATGCAAACTTATGCTCAAATTCATGCAAATTCATCTGTTGTTCAATATAATTTCATCCATTTTATTTCTTATTACTACAGTTCATGTCAGTTTCTTCAGTGATAATGCATTGGTATTATTTTTGGCTAATATGCCCACACGCTGAATGTAAGCGTTCCCGTTAATGATATATTCATGATGTAATGTTTCTCTGCTGCAGGGAATGGCATAACAACCATTTTAAAAGAAAGGAGAAATAAATTCTGACAATAGTACAATTAGGGAAAAAAATAATTTTAGACATCCAATATATATTCATAATAATGGGTTGTTTTTCAGTAATATGGCAAAATATTTCCCAGTTTAGAGAAACATATTCCCCCCATCAAAAAATTTGTCTCCAATCTGGGAAATGTTTTGACATATTACCAGGACAACAAACCATTATAATATAATATGAAAGGTTTAGTTATGGTATAAATTTTCAATAAGTTCATACCACATTTTTTCAAGCAGACACTAAAGATTAAATCTAATTGTCTTCGAAAGGCGTTTAAAACTTGGTGTCCCTCTCCTTGTGGCAATCAATAAATCGCTCTGATAAGTGAAAATGTTAATTCATGAAAATACAGCTTATGCAACATCAAAGCTAAATTTGCATACAAATTAAATTCTTTTTAAAGATTTTTCGTGACATTTAATGTATAATTTTGAAATAATAAAATCTGGATAAGTATTAATGTTTTCTTCATAAAATCTTTTTATAGTCACAATAACATTTAAGCAACATACTTTAATGGTGCACTTAAATTTAATACTAAACAATTCCACAAAGAAAGATATCATATGTTAACTATTACAACTAAATTACATTATTCAGGAAGAAATCCGTAAATTCTTTATACTGAAAAGAGTGCGACTTAAAAGCTAATAAGAAAGTAACCGGCTTTGTACAGGACATCCCATAAAACAGCTGGTTAGCATGACACTTCTGAGCAAATATCACAAATAATAGCAAAAATGCAGAGGTTTCCAGGTGTCTGTATCACTAATGTAATAGTGACTGCACATTGATCTTGTTAGAATTGTTGTCTGCCAGGAAGGATTGTTGGATAAATGTTTGTTGGAAGGGAAGACTTATTAAAAACAATTTCCCCAAGGTTTTGTTTTCTTTAAATGGGCTCAGTTGTTTCAGATGAGAGATTGCATCTTTGGTCTAATGTTAGATAAGATTGGCTGGCTAGTTAGTAGCTGCAGATGCTGGCCACAAATATTGAGAGGAGGGTTATCTAAAAACTATTCCATTTAACTTCGGTTTCCATTTAAGCTGTTTCAAACAAGAAAATGTTATTTTTTCCCATTGAGTCCCTTGGTTGTGGTGGCCATTATGGTTTGTTAATTTAAAATTTAATACAATCCTAATAGGGGAACAATATTTGAAGTCTATACTGACAAAGTTTGGTTCAAATTGGGTGGCAGTTTCAGACAAAAAGTTATCTGGAGATTTTCCCATAGAGTCGGATGTGTAAAAAAAATTTGCTGAGGGGACCGTCTTGGTTCATCGGTGAGGACACTGGATAAAGTTTTGTACTGTAAAAGAAGTATTCAAATCCAAACAAATCGAATAGGAAGCCAAATCCAATGGTAGGGCTACCTAAACCAGTTATACCGTTGAAATAATGAAGATTTTTATAAGGAGTTCGGATAATTTTAGTAAATTTTATGTATTATCTCGCCATGATATGACTGAAATACTGCCGACGTAGCGTTAAACACCAATTAATCAATCAATCAATATAAGGAGTTCGGCTGTAGCAAACATCTGGGTTTGATGCTACGGATGTTGGATATAATTCTGACAGGGGCCAATCTGAAATTGAGAGGACCACTTTGAGACTATTTTGATCCGACAAGACTAAGCAGTTTCACACAAGAAGATTTTTAATTGAATTTTCCTTGAGGTCTTATATGAAACAATGTTTAGCTGTGGGACTATCTGGTATAGTTGATATAGGGATGTAGGATAAAAGATCACCCAAGAATCATTCTATTCAAGTTTAAGTTAAGTCTTTATCAGCTAAGGAATCACAGACAAAATTATTTTAACGTTAATTTCTCAAAAGGTCCTATGTTACCTTAGTTCAACTGTGGCACGATCTTGGCTGATGCCAGATAAACCACGATAACAAACTAAACTGATGGAAGCATTCTTCAATAACACCGAAAACACTTCAACCACCATAACAAAACATTCTTCAATAATCAAAAACACCTAAATCTCCACCACAAAATAAACTTAAGGGATGTGTTCTTCAAAAGCAGAAACATCTGAATCACCATAACAGTAATTAACTGGTAGGTGTATTCTTAATAAACGTGATTCATCATAACAGTTCTAAGCAGATGGGGTGTATTCTTCAACAAAAGAATAAACATCTGATTCACCATAATAGTAGCTTTTTTATGGGTGTTACTTAATTCTTTAACAAAAGAATAAACATCTACCATATTAGTAGCTTACTTATGGGTGTTTTTTTTAACAATAGAATAAACATCTATAATATTAGTAGCTTACTTATTGGTGTAGTCTTTAAGAAATGAATAATCATCTACCATATTGGTAGCTTACTTATGGGTGTATTTTTAACAAAAGAATAAACATCTACCATATTAGTAGCTTACTTATGGGTGTAGTCTTTAACAAAAAAAACATATGATTCAACAAAGCATTAACTAACTGTTCCACAAAGCATTGACTTACTGGTGGAATATGTTTTTCAATTAGAGAAAAAACGTCGGATTTCACAGCATAGTAAGGAATTGATTGAGTCTGTTCAAGTTAAATTAAATTTTAAGTTTAGGTAATTTACTCTTGGTTTTACCCCTTCATAGGTAATATCAGTTCTTGTTTTTTTTTTTTCATGTTACATGAAACTTTTGTTGACTTATTTCAAAACACTTTTACTTTCTTTATTTATAAAACTTCTAAAATTAAGAAGTTTTAAATTCTACTGAACAGTTTGTTTTGTCCAGTATATTTTTCTATATCAAATGTAAGACTTTATTGGTGTATTTGATTTATACTGATGAAAGTCTTGTCTCTGAACAAACACAAGTAAACGGTTGGTAAGAAGTAATAATTGACCTTTTTGGACATTACAAAATCTGAAAAAAACTTCAGATTTTCAATTCCAAAGTGGTCAAATTTTCAACAAAAAATCTTAAATAAAAACATAATCTAAAAAAGACAATGCAAACAAATACACGTTCAAGTTTCATAAGTAAACATTCAAGCAGTTAAACAATGATAAAACAAGATGTATTGTTGTCTGAGGCTGACCTTATAAAAATGGTTGTCTGAGGCTGACCAGGTAACAAAGGTAATCAAAAATTATTGTCTGAGGCTGACCAGATAACAAAGTTGTCTGAGGCTGACCTGATAACAAAGGTTATCGAAAATGGTTGTCTGAGGCTGGCCTGATAACAAAGGTTATCGAAAATGGTTGTCTGAGTTTGACCAGATAACAAAGATAATCGGAAATTGTTGTCTGAGGCAGACCAAACAACAAAGTTATCAAAAATGCAAGTCAATGCAAAAATGTAAGGCTCAATGAAGAATTCCTAGGAAAATGGTAAAAATATTCTTTAAATAAGATGCAATATGTATAAGTTCCAATTAACCCAAGGTGGTATGTCTTAAATTAACATATTTTATCAACATAAACATAAAGGCCAGCAAAATATCAATAGACCATGACTGCAGTCAGGAATAAATCAGCCAAATGGAAATGTGATGTTCTATTGGTAGCACAATTAATGTACAGCAAATATATATTTGACTTTCCATTAGTGTTGCTTTACAAAAACTAAAACATGAAAAGGATGCAAAAATTACACATAGTCAATATTGGCAAGAATAAATAATCTGATTGGAAATGGAAATGATAATCACTTTTGCTTAGGCAACAGTTAACAAAACATTGCTGACTACTATAAGTGGTTCCTGTTAAACTAAGGTAACAAAATCTTAACAATGACATTTGAAGTAAATAGGTCTTGAGCAGTGGCATGAGGTTAAGTATCTCCATAGAAATAAGAAATCCCAATGCTTATGCATCCTCATACCAAAACTGAATAACTGAATCAACAGTAGTTTTTTTCAACTTAAGTTACACAGAATGCTACAACGAAAATTATACCAATATTAGGATGTCATTCAACCATGACATTAGAGGCTTATGCAGCTTTATAGAATCATACATTGTCAGTCCTAGATAATCATATTTTCTATAGTCGACAAAGTTAAACCTGGTAAATCCAAGTCTTTGAAGGGAATCGGAGGTTTTAATTATTGAGACTAGAAAATATTATTATAAATAGCTAACAATTTTAGTTTGTGTTTGTCTATTTGATTAATTCATCAACAGAGTGAATCCACAGTTATAAATTAAATTATTGCATTGCAACACATTCAAAACTGCTCTGCTGAATGTGACATTGTCTTCCTAATGTGCTTAACTAAACATTGCATTGTTGACCACTTTTTTACAAAAGTTCATGTGATGTAAAAAAATTACAGAAAGATTTATCATAAACAGATCTCACACTTTTTTGGCAATGCCATCAGAAAAGCAATGATAGTTTATCACAGACCTCTTGAATGTATCATCTAATCAAGCCAAAAACATGCAACTTTATTTCATCATTGGAGCTTGACAGCAAAAAAGCTAGCTCTCTTGAGAAACCACTGGAAGGTAACACAAGACATAATGAATGAGCCTTACTGATAGATGTATTTTTTTAGATGTTACTTAATAGAAATCCCATACTCATTTGGCTGTTGGTCCATACTCCCATCATCATTCTACATTCAAATACATACTGTTCACATATTTGTGAGTGCATGGTTGGCAATTATCATTTGCCATTGTACATGTACCTTGTGTGTCTATCTTTGCCTTGTTCAAATTTTAAAAAGCTTCTGGTGCTTGCACTTTTTAAGGTAAATGTTTATCTTAAACAAAAAATCCTAATACATGTATTTAGTTAAAATTTGGTTCTGCTTTTAATTTTTTATTACTGTGTTAAATTATCAGCCTTTTCTTTGCAATTGCTTTAATTTGACACACTGCAACTATACATGGTATATCTTACACCAATTTTGCTATATATTGTCATAAGGAGTAAAAAGTGTGATTCTATTTTCTTCAACCTGGCATAAAAAAGTAAACTGGTTCAAAAACAAACAACTTACATAATACCAAATTAATCCAATCATTTTGTGGATGTGGACAGTGAATTTCACATAGTATAATAATCATATTTGAAAGGAAGACATCATGATTGTGTTGGCATAAAATTGACTTACAGAACTGCTGACTGAATTCATCAACGACAACTGAACTCCTGCTTGACTATAGGACTGATATTCTGACACAGTGTAGGATGTATATACAAGTTTTGTTTTGGCCTGGTCATAAAGCTCAGCCTATAATTAAAATTCTTATATTAAATGCATGCAAATGCTTTAGAAGCTTAAATTAAAATTATCAAGAATAATATATAATTTTGATCCACAATAATCAAATGCTTCATAAAATTTTAAAATAACAAGTGCTAAATATCAGAAACTGATATAAATAAAAAGTAATAATGAAAATTTCTCAATACCTTAAAGTACATTTAGTCAAGGTGTTATATTCTTAACAGAATACATTACGAAACAATAAAACTATGGATAGGATGGTGAGGATGGTTAATTTTGACTTCAACAAAAACAAAAGGATTGGAAAGGTAAACTGAGATGCTTCACAAGCGCAGCATGATAACACCACAGTACGTTGACATGGGAAAGGTGAACAAATGAACTTTTGGGTAAGTGTGGACACAGTATTTTGTTGGACACTATAATGTGCTGGTCATAGTTAAATTCTGGACACAGTAATTAAAGTGGAAAGGTGATCATTTAGACTCATATTATCTTCAAAACTGGTGTCAGTTTTGATAAATTTTTCATAAGGAATCATTTGGAGAAAACCCAATCAAAATCAGATGGGAAAATAAAATTTTTCCATATTATTCGAAATTGAATCCCTCCCCCACACTTTCACCACTTTTAGCTCGGAGAACAGTAAGAGAAAAATCTGTTGACCTATACTGAAAGCTTCCTTGAGATGAATCAAATGTAAAAAACCCCATCAAAATCTGACAAAAAATAAAAAAATTTTCATCTCTTGCAAAATCACATTTTTAACCCTTTGACCCCTTTTAAACAAAACATCGGTGATTACTACAAAAAAATGCTTGGAGTACTTTTTTTTTTATATTACATGCGAGATCAATTGAAAAAACAATCAAAATCAGATGAAAAATAAAATTTTTCCATATTGAAACTCAGGTGCTTTGCAAGCGCAGCATGATACGACCGCAGCATGTTGACATGTGAAAGGTGAACAAATGAACCTTTGGGTAAGTGT
>JARWCS010236703.1:0-13533 GCA_034783895.1 Geukensia demissa
AATGGGTTATTATGGGTATATTGGCTCACATGCGTACTGCTGGGTATATCCTCAGTCTATTTTTAGATGCTTTTCCCATTGTTTATGACGCAATAGGGGTCACTCAGAATTTATGATGGTAACGTATTTATTGTAATAAATATAGAAAATGGGGAGGTGGTATTTAAAAATAAACTTGACAATTGGACAAACAATGTGTTGCTCTTACTTTGATGCGATCTTGTGTGGTTTCCCATCAAAATTATATCAAGCATTGCCTCCAACAAACCAGTCAAACAAAGTTTAAGATGGCCAATGTCAGAAGATCCATTTTCAAAATTGTACCAGACTTTGTAGATGGAAACTAAACCAGTGAAATGGTCCTACAGGCAGTTTTGAATTATATCCCACATCACGACCTGCCAACCAGGTGGTTAGCTGACTCAGCCATACTTAATTTCACATAGGACCACATGGGAAATTCACTTTTAAATGTTTTTGTCTAAAACTGCTTAATTGGCAAAGTAAAACCAAACTTAAGTAGAATTGTGCTAATGTTGTCTTTTTGTAGAATTATTGTCTGCACCCCCCTCCCCCACCTGCCATGATACCCGTCAGGAGTTTTTAGAACTCTATGGGAAATAGTCTTATTACTTTAATGATTAAAAATCAGAAATTTAAAAATTGATGATTATTTGAATACAACCTGATATCAGTTAGTCAATATATTTCAGTTAAACATTAAACATAGTTTTGTTTTTGACCCAGATATTTAAGGTGTGTGTGTAATTTTAAATGCCCACATTATTGCTGTAGAAAATTACGTAAGGAGCTTACCACTCCTGGTCATTGTGGGACTTTGATAACATTTAATCTTATTTAAAGTTATAGTTTAGGTGTTTTTAATATTTTTAAAGGCTAATCTTTTAAGGTATTTTGGGGTTGATTTAAAGCTAATACCAAACTGTCCAAGTGTATGCTAAAAAACATATTACGGTGAATTGTTACTAGTTATTCATTAAATATCATGTTGACTTTCAGTTAATAGCAGAAAAAATAAGGAACTGAATAGACTTTCCTTGTTTTGAACAACCATGTACTCTACAAGAATAGACCTTGAAGAAAAAGAAAAAGAAGAGAAGTAAACAAGCTAAGAGTCTCTTCTCATTTTCTAATGGCACATTGAGAAGCCCTATCACAAGACAAATAATATTGTTTTTTTTTGGTACAAATGGTCATTGAGTTCATTGTTTACTAGAACCATGAAATTGGATTTTTTTTATCCTGAATTTGAAACTACAAGTTTCAAATACCAGTTGTTCTTGTGTTGTTCACAAAAAATTTATCCAAAGAACCAAAGTACTTTCACAATATCACCAAGAAAGTTTAATCATCTAGTTGTCATTAATGTATCTATCCCATGTCATCGCAACATGATTCGTATATTCAAATATGTTATGCTTTGTTTGGGGATCAGAAAATCAAGATGACCACAATAAACGGTGGACACTTGGGAAATATGTTTAAATTTCTTGTTGTCTGAAACTGCTAATGAATGCTAAGTGTATTTCATGCTGATCAGAATTTCAAGACAGCTGCCAAACTGCTAATGAGTGCTAAGTGGATTGAAGGGAATTGTTAGGTAAATTTTTAAATGATCTTTGTACTGACCTTAGCAGAAGTTGCATTTTTCATGCTGATTGGAATTTCAAGATGGCTGCCATACATATTTGAACCTGTGGGTAATTTTTTAAAATTTCATGTATGCAATATACATGTTACAACACATGGGAAGATAACTTTGATATCACACCATAATTTGGTTGTTCCATTTAAAATCAACAATTGAACACAACTCAGACAAAGGAATACAGGCCCCAAAGAGCCTCTAGTTTTTTTTTATCATATCCTAAGTAAAATCAATTATGATGATTTCTTAAGTTGTTCAGATTGACTATTGGGCATGACTATTTATCAGGTGAGCCACTGATACTCAGAGGGCTTCAGAGCTCAACCACTAATTAAATTAGATGCTTTGAAAACTTTAAACATTTGATGTAGTTTTTATGCCAATTAAGTTAAAACTTTTTGTTAATCTAAGTGATACTTTTTGGGATTATGGGATGATATAACATTGTAACTGAGTGTGTCAGTAAACATTACATGGATTATTACCTAATGTTCTACCTACCTTTGATATTAAAATGTATCAAAATATAATTTTTGATAGATGTATCTTTTTAAGATTTGTTATTGATGCATTAAAGTGTATGTCTTGTGGCATTGTTAATTGGAAACGAAGGATGTTTGTTTTTTAAGAAGAACCCTCCGACACAGCAAGCTGCCACTTCAAAGGTCCAGTGAACAATCTTTATAAAAATAGTTCATTTGCCTACAAAGTATAACATTATGTAATACCTTGTCTGGTTTTATGTATATTTCTCAATTAATCACTATTGTGGTTTATTATTTATGCAGACTTGGGGCATTTTCATTTCTTCTGCTTGCTTATAGATGTGTTTTGAGAAGAAATTGATTTATAATAAACATTATGCAGCTTTTCTCTATAGCAACACCTTGCATAAAAGATAGCTATATTGATATGTGTGCAGCGAATCCTGATATTTTTCATGGTAGAAAGTTGTGCTTGGGAGAATTTCATTGATTTAAAAACTTCAGACATGATTTCTCAGGTCGTAAAATTTTCCTCTCGAATGAACAACAAACAAGTGTTGTCTTAGCTTGTAGGGGAAACGCTTGGCTGATTGTCAATGTCAAACAATTTAAAATCTTTGAATGTTATATATGAATCACTGAAGTAGTAAAATGAACTTCTTGATAGTATAAACTAAGAGGTCAAAGGGTATACTTAAGGAATCATCACTTATTGATCTAAAGGTGCAAAATAACTACTATACTTTTGAACTTCCTTTTTAACTGTTTTTAATTTGAATAATAGTGTATCCTGTGTTGATTAGGGATTTACTGCTGATCATATTGACAGAAAATAAAAAATACCAGTGTTGTATTTCATATAGACTGTTATTGATCCAAAAGTAGACATTTATTTTACTTGTGGCGTATCGTTCAAATTATGCATGAGTGTGCAAATAAGACTCAATATGGAAAATGATTATACACTGTTACCGCCAACATTTTGCAATGGATGAGATACTTTGAATGTAAGGTTGTCTCATTTTGTGATTACATGGAAATTACTACACTGTTTGAAAGTGAATGACAATTTATATATATAAACTATGAAGCATTTTCAAGTTACCTAGAGTTATTTAAATGCCAGTGGTCTCTGTTCATCAGGAAATATTGGAAAATATAATCATTGATGAAAATCACTTGTTCAAATTGAACTAGACAGCATTGTATCTAGACATGTCATGCTGTTGTTAAGTGTAAGTTGTGGATTTAGACTGTGTAAACATTTTGAGGAAATAGTATTGGTTTGTTGATATTAAAGTTTCATAATGACAAGCACATACTCATCAATAGCCACCACAATGTGGCCACCTCCATCATCTGAAACAACTTCAAGACTTCAGCGATTGCAGGAATTAGAGCAGATGAGAAAAAAACGTCAGATTGCCTCTGGAACATTGTATAGTGAACCAACGGATGGAGGAACCCGTCTCAGCCGTAGACAGCAAATTAGTGGCTCAATTGGAATGCATAAACTTTTACAGAGCCATGAAGAAAAACGCAAATCAATTATAGGGAGACGATCTCTCGTAGATCGTGACAGTTCAAATATCAGCAGTTCCTTAAGTTCATCACATGGAAGTTTAGTGACATCAGTTAATTATGGTGGTGCAAGGCCAAAAAATACAGATGTAGCTTCATCAATGCGTAAAACAGTTTTATCTGAAAATGAAAGTGAATATATTGGTAGAGATAGATCAGCATCTTTGACAAATTCTGAAGGAACAGAATCTGCTCCTTTGTTACGATCTCAGAGTGCAACAGGTTTACAGTCTAATCGAACAGGGTCTTTCAGTAGTTTAGTAGAAGGATTTCACAATAATAGTTTTACACACACATCTGAATCTGTTGGAAACACATCTGTATCAGAGGATGAAGAAGACATTGAAGATTTTAAGCGATCATTATTGGGTGTCCAAAATTTAATTAATGTGCCAGAAAGAGAAGAATTAAGCCTACAGCAAAGCTATCCAAAATATGTACAAACTACAAAGGAAATTGATACATCCAGATTGTTAATCCATCATATAGATCCCCAACAAAAGTCATTTTCATTGAAAAAAACTGAATCAACATCGAGTGCACCAAATCAGCAAAGAATTCAAAATATGGTCAGTGAAAGTATGAAACGATTAGACAGTTTGTTCGATACACCTACAAAAACAAGCACAAAATCAGATACCCTACCAAGAAATCAAAGATTTCAGTCACGATCAGAACGTTTAGGACAAAGCTCACGAATATCATCAAAGGAAGCTGATGTTATTCCAACACGAAAGAGAGAAACAAGTCTGAAAGATGACACAAACAGGATTTCAAGGACTGGAAAACAAGATAAATACAATACAGATCCACAGGCTGACAATAAGCATGAACTGCAACGCAATACAGTACACCAAGTTAATCATGAAATGACCAAGTCTGAAAATAAACAGCCAATAGAAGATTTTAATGAGACAGAAAATAGTGGTATATCAGGTAATAAAGGAAATTCATCAAGTCAAAACTATCCTGCTTCAGTTTCTGGACTTAATTATTCTGAACCTGAAACAGTACAAGATCTGAATGATGATGTCACACAATATAAACAACCAGATTCAATAGATGCAATATCTGTAAATACAGCAATAGATCCAAAACACGAAAACATTCTTACTCAGTCTGATAGTGGCCATATGACAGTGGATGGTGAAAATCCTCCCACTGGGACTGGTCTGGTGACATCTGAACCATCAACAAATTTAAAAACAGGTACTAATTTTGAGGAAAATTTTAATTCATTTGAAGTAGACAACAATGATGGAAAGTTTGATAGTACACACAATTCATACTTTATAAGGAGTGAAATTGAAGATGACTTAGTCAATGCAAGTAATGTTGGATATTTTGAATTGGATAAAAATCAGTATGAACAGTCAGACAGCAATAATATAGAACTAACAAATGACTTTCCTTTTAAAACCACCAATGAATTTTTGAGCTATGATGAAAATGTTAGAAATGGTTTGCATTCAATTAGAAATTCCTATCTGGGTCAAAATTCAGACACATTCTCATCGAGGACTAACAGAAGTATGTCATTGGACTATTCATCACGTTTAAAAAAACTACCATATACTCAGAAAGACCAGTCAGAATATCGTTCCTATAACAGTAGTCGTGATAACAGTAGTTCATATGGTAGGAAGTCATCATTGGGTGTGACCGGCATTTCACAGGATGCCTTAAGTAGAATAGATGACTTGTTTGGGGAAAAGTCTGCTGTAATGAAAATAAGTGATTTTCAATCTGCCTTACCACGGAGGAGAGCTAGAGACTCATTAGTAGGATCAAGACCTAGTATTTTAAGATCACGTTCTGATGCTGGTGAAAGTAGTAGGTTTGAGGTCAGACGAACACTGAATCGAACAAACTCGAATGATTCTATTGAGGAACAAACAAAAGATGAACAAAGTGATCAATTTCAGTCCTGTAATTTTGAGGAGAGTCAGTCATCATACAGGACATCTCTTCTCGCAGAATATCAAAGTAAGCGGGATGAAAATGCTAGCAGGATCGAAGGAATTAGAAATAGACTGAAAATGTATTCAGATAGTAATAGTCATACATCAAGTACATATCACGGAGAACTTGAAAGCAATGCATCTAAATATACAAGAAGTAGATCTGTGGACTTACAGACACAGGACAGTTTTAACACTAGCCAAAACTCAAGTGACTTGATTTCTCAAATAAATCAATTGTCAAGTGAAATTTCATCTGAATTTCTGAAGAATGAGGATAATGATAATGTGGATTCAAATAAAACTTTAACTCCTGATACAGAAATCAACAGTGAGATATCACAAGAGCAGGAAGACTTAGTTGAAAATATTATAGATGAAGACTTGACTTTCTTTAGTAGTTATACAGTTGAAATCGGTGAAGTCTTAGTTTGCACAGATGATACAAAAGAAAACAAAGGGACAAATGCCAATATAGCAGTAAGTGATATCACACCAACTTCAAGTGTTTTTGAAAACGGTGAATCTGCCACTCAACCATGCAATATTAGTGAGGATTTAGATTCAAAAGTAGATGTAAAAGACCACACTGATGTTGATATGGAAAAACATTTTTCTGACAATTCTGATGAGGTGGATAGTAAATCTGGGATTAGTAACACTTCTTCAAATGGCTCATCAAAGAAAAAGAGAAACAAAAAGAAAGTTAAAAAGGGAAGTAACTCTGACTTATCAAAAGTTCTAGTTTCACATCCAAGTGAGCTACTGAAAAAAGGCAAGAAGGAGTTAAACAAAAACCGAGGCAAACCAATTGAATCTCCCACAAAAAAGCAAGCTAAAAAAGAGGAAAAGTCAGTATCGAACAAAAAAGGAGAAAAAATATCACCAAAAAATGAAAAAAAAGAGGTTTGTAAAACAGAAAATGGAACTGTAAAGCATAGAAAAAATACCGACAAGAAAAATGATAAATCTCCTATAGTAGAAGACACTTTTAAGAACAAAAAGGAAGATAAAAAATCACCCAAAAAAACCGATGGTTTGAATAAATGCACTGACAGTAAAAAATCACCAAAGAAAAGTAAAGGGGATGATTTGAATAAAAGCACCAACAGCACTGATAGCCAAAAAAGTCCTTCAAAGTTTAGAAGTATGTTTGATACCATTATCCATGCTCTTGATCGTAGGAGTGACACATCTTCAGTCACTAATTCCTCTTTTGATGACAATAAATCTCTTAGCTCAGGGGAAAAAACTCCTGTAGCAGATGAGTGGGAAATTATCCCAGAACCATCGTCTGATTTTAATATTATACATGAAGACAATTATGCTACTTTTGAAGATGAAGATTTAGTGCAGCAACAAGAAACTACAAAGAGAAAAATGTCTGATGAAAATAGTGGTATAAGCACTGATAATTATGAGACAGCTTCTGATCATACAATTAGTGGTGCCTCCGAATACGAAGAATTTTATGAGGCTGTTCCTGCAGAATTATTAGGCAATGCCTGGAAAGATATTCAGAATGAAACTGAGAGGAAAGAACAATTTGTTTATGTTTGTGCTTCTTCTAAAGTAAGAGTTAAGAAAAGGAAACCTAAATCTGACTTTGGAAACAGAAATGAAAATGTGAATCAATGGATATCAGCAAATCTTTATCCTGGTGAAAAATATCCTGAACAAGCAGAAAAAGTAGCAAACAGAAAATACTCAGAAAATAAAGAACTGAGTCAGTCTACTGAACCAAACTGTACCATGATACTTTCTGAAACTGAAGAACAAATCCAATCAGTCAGATCAAACAAAAACAGCACAAGTTATAAAACTCGGCCTATTGCAAAATACCAGAATGACTTCCAAGATCAAAAGGAAATTCTGCAGCCATCCAAAGGAGAAAATTTGGTTGGTCACTTAGACTTGAAGGGAACTGAGGAAATAAATCTAATAAATGAACAATGTGAACAGGAATCAATGATTGGTGTTGAAAATGTTAAAACGGATGAAAGTATAAGGGACATTAAAAAAGAAGAACTGTGTATCAGTCATATAGTGAATAGTAAATCAGAAACCTATACTCGTGATGAACTGGATAATGATAGGAAACTTTCCAATTCAGCATCAGTGGACAATATTCAGGCAGATACAATGTTGCCAAGTGTCCATCAGGCAGAATATAAATCTTTGGAAAACAATAGTCTAGATCTTAAAGCTTCAGATGATGCCTTTACAGACACTCTTGTTAATGCTTTGAGGGAAAAACTTTGTTCTTGCTGTCAAGGAGTTTTACTGGATGTACTCAAACAAACTTATTTTACTCGATTTCAAGAAATTTCTAAAATTAATCTTACTGAAGAAAGGGTATTGACTAATTCATTGTCAAATGATTCTGGGAAATCAAATGAGAAAAATGATGGACTAAACACAACTGAAACTGAAATAGTACCCTGTAAGAAAAAGGTAAAAAAGTTAGAAGTTGAGGATTTGTTATATGTGAAACCAAAGAAAAGTGATGTTACATCTGAACAATGTAATAATGGTAATGCTGCTGTTAAAAGAGATGATAAACAACTGAAATTAAAACAGACAACTTCCTTTCGAATGTCAAACATAAATGAAAAACCAGTCATAACAGCAAAGAATGATAACTTTATAGGAGCATCTGGGAAAATAAGTCCACAAAAACAAAGTAATGAAATTAAAGTTAAAGGGAAGATTGTAACTTTAGATAGAAATAAGAAGGAAGGAAAAGTTTCTCCAAAATCCGAGCAAAAACATTCTCCAAAATCTGAGCAAAAACATTCTCCAAAATCTGAGCAAAAATATTCTCCGAAATCTGAGCAAAAATATTCTCTGAAATTTGAGAATAAGCATTCACCGAAATCTGAACAAAACCAGAAAGGAAATATGATTCAAAACAAAGCAAATTCTGATTACCAAAATGTTACTGAAAACAGCAGCACAAAGACAGAAGAAGAATGTGAGGAGTATAAATTACCAAATTTAAAGGACAATCCATTTATTAAAAGTGACAAGTTACGGAATACAGGTGACAAAAGTGATCTCAACAGAAAAAATGGAAATGTCACCAAAATGTCAGTTATTAAAAGGAGTATGAGTTTAAATATTGATTCAGTGAAACCTGGTTCACCATCTAGAACTAGGAACCAGTCAGGAAATGGGACACTAGGACACTTAATATCCCCGAGTTCTCCAAAAAAAGAGCTTAAATCTGACACTGTCATAAATGGACGTGAATCATCTTCATCCAATTCTACTATAAAAGATAATCTTAGTTCCAATAATGAAACTTTGAAGGATATAAACAGTGCAAATGGAAAAAGTAACTCACCAAAATCAAATAGTAAAAAACCAAGTATGTTCGATCACCTGAACTTTGCCAAATCCGTTTGTGAAAATCTTGGTCCTAATGACAATGACACAAAAACTGATACAATTTCTCCGGTGAAGTCTAGTGAAAGTCTAGAACATCAAACTGTGTCAAAAAAGACTAAATTTCCAGCACGCAGAACAAAATCCTCAACCTTTGGAGGTAAACGAAAATAGTTGTAATATCCTGCTGTGCTTTCACCTGCAGCAAAACATAAAAGAACTTTTTATATTGTTTCGTTCTTGCCTGTGACTTTATTTTTGCATGCATCTTGCCCATGATCAGAAAATAACAGTCTCGCCTGCAATTAATGTTGCATATTTTTTATTATAACTAATAATATTTTACAAGCTGCTAGTTTTGAACACTATAGTGCTATTTAATTTCTACACTATGCAAGTTTAAGGCTTTAAAACTTGCTTGAACTTTAAGGAGAACTTACATCTAGCATGTCTTTAGGCTTCATTGTTCCAATATAATATTTGAATATAAAGTTATACAAGTATTTGTTTTATTTTGATAATGTACATATGCTGTATGGTGCCATAAGTGAGTTTAGTTTAATCTATCCATAAATGCCAGGATAAACAACATTTGGACAAACCCTTTTCAATGTTTGCTTGATTTGCTATGTCAATTTTTTTCATTTTTAATATAACAAGACAAACCATACAACTTACGTTTTTTCAATGACTTATTTTTTCCACAGATACAATACCATATCAGTTTGAACCATTTCTGAAAAGTTACCAGTTTAAAGACATGTTTACCATAATATCTTATCTATACTTCATCAGCAGAGCTGGACATTACAGCTGTTTGGGCCTGACAGTCATTGGCCATAAAACACACCTATAGATTCAGAGGGTGCAGCTGTTGATACTTGTTACTGTATGCTAGGTGAAAAAAACATCCATTGGTTTCAATAAGCTTGCAAAATTGACCTTTACAAGGCAATGGAAGGATTTGAGTGCCACAAGATAGCTTCTTTTGAAAAAAATATGTGAAAATTTAGGGATCTCCTTGAATCATTCAAATAAGAACAAAATTGAACACTTTTTTGTATTGGGAACTTAACTGATTGTTCACTTATTGCATCATTATGTAGTATATACATTTGTACCATATATATTGTAATCTGTTCCTTGCACTTTTCCTTATCTTTTTAGCTCACCTGGCCAAAGGCCATGTGAGCTTTTGTCATCATTTGGCCTCCGTCGTCCGTAAAATTTTACATTTTCATCTTCTCCTCTAAAACCGCTAGGCCGAAAAGAACCAAACTTTACAGGAAGCATCTATGGAAGATCCTTTACAAAGTTTCCTCGTTTCGTCCCAATCCGTCAACAAACATGGCCGCCATGGACGATTCTTGTTTCTGATTGGCTGATGCATTAAAAATCTTCTCCTCTGAAACCGCTTGGCCAAATTGATTAATGTTTGGTATGGAGCATCTATGGAAGGTCCTTTATAAAGTTTTCTCATTTCATTCCGATCGGACAAAAAACATGGCCGCCATGGACGATTCTTGTTTCTGATTGGCTGTTATATTATAAATCTTCTCCTCTGAAACCGCTTGGCCAAATGGATTAATATTTGGTATGGGACATCTATGGAAGGTCCTTTATAAAGTTTCCTCATTTTGTGAAATTGATTAATATTTGATGTAGAGCATCCATTGAAAGTCCTTTACAAAGTTTCTCCATTTCATCCCAATCGGACAAAAACAAGGCCGCCAGACAAATCTTGTTTCTGATTACCTGATTCATTAAAAATCTTCTCATCTGAAACTTCTTTGCCAAATGGCAGGTGAGCGATACAGGCTCAGCCTACTGAGCCTCTAGTTTTAAACTGGATATCAGATTTAACACAAGGAATAAGACTGGCACAAGACTTTCATGTTTTGATGCTATCAAAATCGATATTGTACCGGAATATATGGAAAAATAATGTATTTTATGTTGGACCCATTCATACGTTATTGACAAAAAATATTATCTTTAAACAAAAAGACCCAAACCTGGTTTCAATTCATCTCATTGATAGTTCTTAACTTGCTACCGAGTCGACAATGTACATGTAATGACAACATATTAAGCAATTTTTAGGATGAGTGGGGATGGGGATGGGATGGGGCTCACATGCTACATGAGACATTACAAGTAAAGCGTATTTCAACCCGTGTTCAATTATCCCTTTATAAGAAACAGTACAGAATACAGCATTGCATATGGAAAATATTAGTATTGATAAACTTTGTATGTATATAAGAATACTTCAGAAGTTGGAAGAATTTGTGCCCGATCTTTTTTGTCTTCTTCTTTGAGCAAATATAAAAACTCTGCGTTATATATTGAAAGAATTCGGATATGCATTATGCTTAAAAGAAAAACTAACAAATCTTCATTAGGAATGCTATATTTGGATTTGGCCCTACAGTTACATATACAGCCTACATAATGCATTTGGCTAATTACATACCTGCGCACACAGACAAACTTCTCGTTGCAAGTCAATTTTCAGGAAAAGTCAGAACACGTCGTTTTACAAAAGCTAAACCGGTTGTGGAACCATTCAAGATTGTAATCTTAATATCCATCCATGTACATGTTGGTGGTTGTTTTGGAGTATAGCATGACATCAAAGCCTTGGTTTGTACACATTTAAGCCCAATGGCATACATCATACTACATGTGCGTGAGATAGGTTGTAGTTTTATGTATGGTAAGATTTGTATGTAGTTTGTTGAATATAATGATAATATAATACATGTAATAAAACGTTTTCTAGCATAAAGGTTGATTGAGTTTCTTTGCTCTTACCTAACAAGAGCTTTTTACCCCAATGAGTAGATGGATTCATGTAGGTAAATTTTATGAAAAACGTTTTCAGCAAAATATTACAAATATAAAAGTCGGTTCATATGGAACATTTCATTGGCATTTACATGTTTATAAAAGGGGACTTTATGGGTTTAAAAAGGACAGCCACAAGATGCATTGTATTGAGAAGGGAGCAGTGCTGGATTTTCAATTTAATTCACTATCAAAAGATGTGAACAACACTCCCGATACGTAAAAACTACCTTGTTTATGGTACACAAAATAAGAAAACAGACTACACGGAAAATACATAAAAAATCTATACGCAAGGACAATTGCAGTTAACCACAAGGTATATGAATGCAATAGAATTGTCTACTCATCTCACGGTTATGGATGAAACCATTTTAATTCAAACTGCCATTAAGATTATCTACACTCTGGCTTAAAAAAGAAAAGCGATTTGGAGTTCTATTTTTTAAAGATACCTTTTCTCATATTCGTACATGTACATGAACATCACATGCATCGGTCGTTACCTTCTTACTGGACCCTGAACTTACAGTTTTAGACCTAAACCGAAACAGAACGCACTGACATTAAACACAAAAGTAATGAATTTGTGCTCCGGGCATTGTAAATCTTAAAAGGAATTAACACTTTCGCTCAACCAGCCAAGATCACAGGTATATTGAACGTACTATATATCAAATATTTCATTATTTTTTCTAGTAATTACCAAAATCGAAAGCTACTTTTCATTCAGTCAAGTATATCGATCATGTTTTCCTGTGTTATTTACTGACAAGTTACATAAATTGTCAAATAAACAAATTTCGATTTCAGTTTGCCGAAAATTGAACTAATTTTAGACGACTATTAAACATTATTATTTGTGTCTGAAGCGGGCATTCGTACATTTACATATAGAAGAATTTTATTGAAACAAATATGCCAACCAAAATAATTTAAAATGACTTTAATTTATAAATTAAACAATCATTTAGCCAAAACTAATTTAAATATTGCAAGAAAACCTCATATTAATGGTTATTATGCAGAATTATGAAATCGGATGTATATATACTTGACCTATCGGAAGTGAGAGCAATTATCCGTAATTCATTTCTATCAAGGGGAAACTTTACTTTACAATAAAAACAGAAAGGATTTGACCAATCCGCCAAAATCCTTGAAAAATGAATTCAGCTAAGGCAAAACAACATTGATATTGAAGCAAAAACAATATTTCTTTTCAAATGCAGTTAAAAAAAGAATAGTTATTTTCACGATGTTTCGAGTTCTATTCAAAATACTGCCCAAGTGTTAACTAGAAACGAATAAGCTGTAAAATAGACTGATTTTAAGTTGTAATTATAATCCCACACTTGTATAATAACAACAATTATTAGCACTTTTTTAATTTATAAAAATGATATCTCGCATAAAATATCGCTGTATTTTTTCCTGGCATTCAGGGACGTCCCATTCTCGTGAGATTTACAAGAAACGTGACCATAAGAAAACTTTACGATCAGTTGAATAATAAAGCAGAAAGATTATTCTTTCAAATGAAACCAAAGTTGTATGTGTGTTAGGTGGGTGTATAAAAATCCTTAACGGAGGGACTTTT
>JARWCS010236814.1:0-13533 GCA_034783895.1 Geukensia demissa
TTTTTTCTACGGAGAGATGTTGATTGGTTGGGATTGTTGGTCCAATGGTAGATCTTTTCGATGATACGAACTCGCATTTCACAGAGAAGATCAAAACAAAGAACACAAAGGCACATTTATAGAGTTCAAGACTTGAGATAAACTTCAGCTTGAGTTCTTACCAATGGTAACGTGAACACGAAGGCACATTTCACAGAGTAAATCAAAACAAAGAACACGAAGGCACATTTATAGAGTTCAAGACTTGAGATTAACTTCAGCTTGAGTTCTTAAAAAACATATATCGTCAAGTAAACCAAATTAATAACTCAAACTATTATGAATATCACATAATATCGGGCATCCGGAGTGGTCTGCAGGGCTCGACCCACAAAGCTGACCAAGAACGACCCCCAGTTTTCAGATAGGGGGCACTCTCTTTGGGGCTGCCAAGACATAATGCAGAAAGCCTGACCGTGGACCATATGGGGGGAAGTGTGTGGTGAATGTCAGGTAAATCCAGGAAAATGCTTTGTATGCAGATGATTTTTTGTTAAAACATCAACAAATGAAGATTCCGGCATTTGTTTCATATCCTAATTTTAAATAAGGAAAAAAGTAGTGTTCTATTTTGCTTCTTGTTCCGTTTAAACCTGAACTTCACACTTATTTGAACATATATGTAGACCGTAACAAGCACCGATTAAAAGTAACGTTCTTAAACTCGTTAATTTTGGCATATAAGCTATGTTTTTGACATTTTAATTTTATAAATAGAATTTCAATTACAACTTCCAATCATTTTGCTCCTATTTAATCCAGATTTTTTTGTTGGGGAGAATCTAAATGAGTTGCTTTTTCCGGCATGTATTCTACATCCCTCTTTTGTTACCTAAACATGGAATATCATTCAAGTGACATTCTTAAAGGGTGAAAAACATGAGAAAGTTCAAGGAAGTATGTCATTAACCCGTCATTCGAAAAAAATCTTTTTTAGATTCATTTCATAATAGAATTGTATATTATGTATAATCAGATAATTTAATATTTCACTTTACTTCTATTGATAAAAGCAAAATGAAAACACGAAATAAAAATTTACGTATGAATTTATCCAGTTTATTACACTTTATTTAATCTTTTGATATGTAACATATGAAAATGCATAAATATTACGCTTTTGACGATACTCTTGTGTATAAGATTACCATGTGCATACAAATTTCAACTTTCATTCATATTACAAAAAAAGATAATTTACAGTTAATTTAAAACCAAAAACCATTATGCGAATACTATCAAGATTTGGCAGTCAATAATACCATGTTTTTGAATAGTAAATTATTTTAATTTAATGTTTTGTAATATACTTCTTAAGCATATGCTTTCTTTAATCAATTTATTTGAAAGTAATATCCAGCTTCTCAGCAGTCTATAAACTCATCCAAGCTTAGTGAAGTTTCAACTTCAATACTAAAATAGGTTACAGTTTTGTGATTATTTCATTTTATGTCTGTCTCCCAGTAGTGAAAGATGTGGCATCTTCGTGCATTTACATATTGCATATTTGTGGGACTGATATTTCGATTAAGTTCCGCTTTTGAGGATCTGGTGCACATCAGAATCGCTCGTGCGCCCGGTGAGTTTCTATAATTTATCTTTATTTTCAAACGAGTATTAGAATTATTAATTGAGTACAATTAAGAAGTACATGTACACATGCATATGTAATTGAAAAGCTGTCGTAATACTTGTTACATCAAATACAACTCTCGAATATTTACTATTGACTGTCATTATTGATGCATAGTGTTTCGATAATATATGTCAGTATAAGGCAAGCGTCATTCTAACTTCTGATTGGGTTAAGATTTGCGTGTCGAAAAAATATTTTGTAAACCATAATATTTTTATAAAGGATCATCCCATATGAAATCAGACCCTCACTAGAGAACATGGTAGTAAGAATATTAGTTGTATATTGTTATACATGCTATATACATCGGAAATGTGAAAAAATACTTTTTAAAAATTTCTGGGTTATTATTTGAAAAATCTTTAATTGAAACAAAACATTTTAGCAATATTATCACTTCGCTGATATAAGAGTTATCTCCTCTTTAAAGCGATTTACAGTACATTGCATGTAGTTGTTATTTCCTTATAAAACATAACGAGGGAAAAATTGACAAAGTTAATGTATATATCTCTTATTCTCAATCGGTTTTCATGACCATCGATCGTTTTTTTTTTATTTCGAAAAGAAATCAACACCGCCACGTGTAGTTTAGATTGACGACGTTATAATTCACCGGGAGTTTCAGACAATATTTTGAAACCCATTCAAGACCTAGAGAAACAAACTCTTACATAATAAGAAAACATTGATAATCGTTTTTTCTCGATCTCGATGTCGAAACTGTACCTTAAGATTTCTACAGCATACCCTCGAAAGTGAACTGAATACGATCATCAATAGCTATCAATGCGAGATTATCTATGTCGGACTTTCTTGTTCTTGTTAAAGGTATTTAGTTCCGGTAAAATTGTGAAAGGTTCTTAGATGACAAAAGACATAAAATTCGCTGTTCATTTACATTTGGATTATGCTTATATCCTGATTAAATTTCTTGCATACATTGACTAACTGACCGATTTTTCATAATTAAATATGAGATTGACCATTGACATTATAATCTTTCTATAGTAAATGTGATCAACGGTGAATATTTCATTCTAGGATGTAATCCGCCATGTCAAAACAGAGCAACTTGTCAGATTGACGAAGTTACTGGTCATCCATTTTGCGAATGTCTCAACCTTTTCACTGGAGATGATTGTAGTCAAACAGGTAAATATAACACGAAGATATCAAAGGACAGACAAAAATCGTCAGAAGACAGACAAGACAGTGGCAAACAAACAAAAACAGAAGACAAAGATATAAAAACTGGCCCGAAAACTAAAGCTTGAGTAAAACGAGCCTAATGGAGCCGACGGTTTTGAAGAGTAGGCAGCTTCTGCTCAACTATTGGTCCCCGTCTTGTTACTAGATTGTCAATGTAGGTGGTTAATATTAAATCGGTGATAGTCATAACCGGTATAGGAATGGAATCAAAGTCACGTCAGTGGGATTGTGTGAAATGAATATTCCATAAAGGTCAGTCATGTTATGATGGCGACCGAAAAAAAATTACAAAGTTCCCGTCAGAAATTCTTGATTTAGTAGCTTTCTTAGGACAGAGATGATCGGTAATCTAGACCATTTCAGTCATACACGTTAATCAGACGTTTCAATTATGATGATTGCAGTAAGGTAAGACAAACGACTTCGTTTTCCCGATGATGGTTACAATCGGGCAGACAATTGTTGAAGTAGAGCAAGTAAGATAGACTTCTTTATTGGAAATGGTTTCAGTAAGAACATGTATTAGTTAGGATATATCTGGATTTGATTTTGTGCAGCTTGCAAGAACGTTTATAGTTTACGAATAATTTCTTTTTCATATAATTATATTTCCTGTGCTGTGTGCGAACAGCTGATCGGGAACAATGAAATCCATCCTATCTATATTTAGAAAAAGTCTCAAAATCTAACTGGGTTACGTTAGCTTTAAAAACTTTCATATATGTCATTCCAATTTGATATGAAAATGAATAGACAAAGGATAAATATCAGAGAGACTGCACTCCAACCACGAGAAAAACACAGGAAATTCACAAATCTAGAGGTCTCCACAAGGATAGCGGTTATAGCAGACTTCTGAAAATTAAATAATTACAATCCCGTTACAGCGTTTTACCTCGTTTATTTCTTAATCTTTGGGCCCGATGCATATCTGTCAGGAGTGTTTTCAGGAAAAACGGTTTGGTCAAGCGTTCAAAACTGTTTTTTTTTCTAACTATTATTCTCCAAAATGTATTTTCATGCTAAATGTTGCTACATATATTTAGTTTACACATAAACTTTAAAAAAGGCAATTACATGTATCTGATGTATACAATCCCTTTGTAGATTTTAACAAAAAATGCGCCCATAAATTTGGAATTATTTTTTTTTACAAAAAATGATCATGACTGATTACATTTTTGTCATGACGCGCTTAAGAAGCTCTGAAATTATACTTGCGCAGATGCTTAAGAACGATTTTCATAAGCACTGTCAGCGTTTAGAATATCTCGAATCCCCAAAAAGTGTCAAATATGCTTTGTATTATATAGGTTTAGTAATATTGTCTTTAATTATGAGTATCTCGTTCAGTAAATACTTGAAATTTTATTGTGTGTCGTTTGTGTAAAGTTTTCCAGGAACACAACCCTTGTTTGAATGGCGGACAGTGTAAACCGGGTATAAGTCCATGTGAATGTGAATGTACAGAGGAATGGACAGGGGATCGTTGTGAACAGAAAAGTAAGTCACCTATTATAACATATCGCTAAAGTGCAGATGGCGAGTTTATTTGCATAAAATAATACTAGAAAGTATGGTTGTAAATTCTAAATCATCATACGTCCGTAACTAGGAAATTAAATGGTTATTCCGACAATATCTTCGCCTCTCACTAAAGAAACGTGATTTTGTGGATGTACCCATTTTTAGGTTAGTCAGTAAACAGGTTAAAAGGCGCACTCGTACATGCGGTCTTCTGGAAAGCGACTATACTAAGAATTGTCTAATTTTGAGGTTGTACACTTGCAAAAATATCAAAATTTTAATAAGACTGGTTTGCTTTGGAATTAAAAATTCAACTGTAGTAGATATTTCGACGTCCAATTTGAAATGCTGATATTTTGAAGATGTGTACATAACTAAGGTCCGCTAACGACTGAAGTGCTAATAGATCTTAGGCTTGAGTTGCTTGATTAGGCATCTTGATCCTACTTTAGAATGGACCTGTCCAGGTTAACGGTAATTACCGAAATAAATCCTATTGAGTTATAATATAAAAAAATTCTCTCAAAAGTAAATTAATTTTTAGCAGAAACCAGGCAGAATATCGGATGTCTCATTTATTATCCATATCGTAGCCCAAATTGAACAATGTAGTTGACAAATAAAGTTGTTAGGCAGCTAAATCCATAATTTAAAAAAATGAAAAAGACATCATTATGACTGCTTACAGACGCTAAAGTCTTTTGTTAACGCGACCTGTTTTACGACAGATATCCCATGGCAGGAATAGATCTACAGCTTCAGGTTGAATTCAGATGTCTCTACTTTTGTGTCAATATACAAATTTTTCAAATATGTCCAAGACATGTATTTAGCTGTAATAAAGATCAGGGGAAAACCGTCACAAGAGTATTGCTACACAGGCATATTAATTTCACGAAATAAATCGTTCTTCTGATTTGTCCAAGAAACTTTTTAGAATGTGTATAATATAAAAATAGAAGATGTGGCATGATTGTCCATGAAACAGCCATCCACCAAATGACAGTCGAATTAAAACTTCTACAGGTCCCATTACGGCCTTCAACAATGAATTCACACCATAACGGAAGCTGTAAAAGGCCCCAAAATTTCATAGAGTACCACACTCATTTGAATTACCCATGAAACGTATTGATGTCAATAACAAATAAATTTGTGTTTTATTTATTGTCACATGTTCGAATGCAAACCTATAATTCATGCCGGGTTATGATTTCAGTGGATTGTAAAACATATTTTCAAAAATGCACTTTGCATTTACAAGTAATAAACAAAGGACAAACCTCGAATTTTCATTCGTGTGTGGTTACTATGTTAAGATTTTTGGTCAAACGGGAATATTAATCTTACAAAACGTGCACCCCATTTAAGGCAATTTGATCTTCCCAATATTAATACAAGTATAGCAATGTTAAACCAACATGGAGAATTTTTATTTGCTTTATTTTATATGGGTATTTCAAGGAGTAACCCCTCATCAGTAGCATTGTAAAAAACCTAAACATAGGAAAGCCGAAACCCATACATTTAAAAGTACACTTCTCAAACCAACAGTACAATTATGTTTTTTCGTAACTCGTTGAACCGTCAGAATTAAACAAAATCGAGAATTTCTTAATTTTAAAACACAAAAAGTACAGGTGATCCATACTGTTTGCAATATTTGATCTAGGATATGTTTACATCATATGCACCTGTTCAGTGGTGGCATTAATTCTTATAAGAAATAATCATCGCAATGCATCAAACAATAATAGATGTCGTGCAAATTTCCCTTTATTGTCTCTGTGCATGCATTTATGATTTTTAAGTTTATAAAAGATAATAAGTTTTAAGAATCCTTTGTTATATTTCACTTCCAAATTAACCCTAATAATTCAGACCCTCTCTCCTCCTTTCTTTAATGCAGCGATCGGTAATGAGACCAATGTAAGGACTGTATTATTCGGGTTACTTCTAATTATCTTCATAAATTACTTTTGATAATATTTTAATAATATACACATGATTTAACAGTGTAAGCAATATGTGGCAAGTGTATTTTAAGTAAAAAATCATTTCTATTTTTTTGTACTTTTTATTTACAACACTTAAGTTGTGTAATTTGAAGAATGTGTGGTACATGACGTCTAAATAAAAAATCCAAAGGAAAGGCTAATTTTAGTGGTCAATAGTTCGTCATACAGTCTTCAAATGAATGTTTAATCTGAATTATAGATTAGAGTCTATTAAAATGCATATAAGCAATGTTGAATTAATATGGAAAATTTTCTTTTCATAGGCTATATGTACAATTCAAGGGATAACTTCCTCTCATCAGTAGCACTTTAACAAAAACACAAGAAGTCCAAGATCTAAACATAATAAAAGAAGCACTCATGAATTATGCTTTAAAATATTCGGAAGAAACTGAACTTCTTATATAATTTAATCATGGTGAATATTTCCAAGAAAATCGAAAGCAGGGAACATATCTCTGAAATGGTTCCCTTGCCTCCTACCACAATCTTAATGACTATGTGAGAACGTTCATTACAAACCCTTTAAATATTGATCAATATAAGAATTATAGTTGCACAACGGCAAATTAATAAAAGATTTGTGAAGCATTCAGTCAAATCTATTCAGTAGTTTAAAAGGAGCTGTTGCCAAAAATTTAATTGGTCTCGATACCAATGGGTAGCAATGTCATAGTCCACGTTTTGACATATATCTTTTAAAACAAAAATTAAAAACCAGATGCACAATGCCAAAATAGATCTAAACATTAACGAAAGTTAACAGACTTGCTATGAGTCACTGTCAAAAAATTATTAGATTATGTCGGGATATTTTAATATCAATCATGACATTACATCAAACATGAATTTACTATCCAACAGCAGCATTTCAGAAATTTTGGTCATAGGCGGGCCTTTTGTTAAATATTTTCTTACATGTACATTTTGATAATTTTTACACATACACGATTTTTTATTTTTGGTGAATTTGAGCTTTTCACAAGCAGTGGTATTCCACCCATTTTGAAGGCTTTGTAGAGAGCTCTAGATTTGTAAATTCCCTCTGTTTTCTCGTGGTTGCAGTGCAGTCTCTATGACAATTACCCTATATCTTTTCATTTTCATATTTCCCCTGCACTAATGTTTAATTTTATAGCAGAATACCTCTTAAATAAAATTGCATTACCATTGAGAGGAACTCAGTGCAAGTCACGAAAGTAAAGAGTAAAGACGGGCCAACGAACAGACGTACGCTTTTGAAATAAAAAAAAGACTGGAGTCTGATATTATTACTCAAAAATTCTTGCAAAATATATAATTTTGCTGTAATGTTATGTAACTAAAACGATAAGTGGTGGATGAATAGCATATTTAATGTCACAGGACATATCAATGCCTTGATGTGGAAAAATAATCATAATGATATAAAATACCACACCCAGTTTTAGAATAAAAAATATTGAGAGTAGTCCAAATGAAAAAAAGATGTGCTTATTGTTATGTAAAACATATTACAAATGCTTATGAATATTTAGTCCTTCTTATTCTAGAAATAGATTTTCATTTAATTATCATTTTTTGCAAAACACGATTTACCAAAAAGGAATTCGAAGATACCAAAGGGACAGACAGAAATTCATAAGTCGGAAGACAGACAAGACCATGGTCAACAAAATGAAACGAAATACAATACAAACCAAGAATACACAACACTGCACTGAAAACTAAAACTGGAGTAACACGAACCCTACAAAAACCAGGGTGTGTTCAGGTGCTCCGGAAGAAGGAGATATCAATTGTCATTTGTTTAATGGATATTTCGTACCGGTCAACCAATGGCGACCGAAAAATTTCCGAGTGATGACTCTAATCTTTCCCTGAGAAACCCTTGGCTCAGTAAGTTTCTTGTCAGCTGCAACCCTCTACCAATAAAATCCTGATAGGAAGCACAATCCCTGGTGTAGCGTATCAACTGAGAAATATACACTCCGTATGCAGGTGCGACTGGAATGTTGCCAAATCTTACTTTTCAAACAACTTATTTAGGGTGTAGTTAATGTTATCAATTTAAATTATGTTATAGATCTCTGTTACTGGGACAGATGTAATGGAGGAGTCTGCTCGAGTGAGAACAACCTTCATAGATGTAGCGCATGCCCAATAGGACGTTCTGGCTACAACTGTGAAATAAAAGATCAGTGTCTTCCAAATCCATGTCAAAATAACGGAAATTGTACACAAGTAGGAACAGATGAGTTTGAATGTATTTGTGCAGAGGGTTTTGCCGGAGTCACATGCGAGATTGTTAATCCGTGTGATGCTGACCCTTGTCAAAATGGTGGCATATGTGACCTTGATGTAAATGGCAACTTCATATGTACCTGCCCATTAGGGTTTATGCAGCCAGACTGTCAAGACTTCAGCTTCTGCCAAACAGAATTGAATTCATGCGTCAATGGTGTCTGTTCTGAGGACGAATATGGTTATGTGTGTACCTGCAGCCCTGGCTGGATTGGTCCAAACTGTGCAACTGCAGACCCCTGTAATCCAAATCCATGCCAGAATTCGGGGATATGTACCAACGATGGGAGTCAATACTACTGTGCCTGTACTACAGGTTATACTGGGACCAATTGTGAAACAGACGGTGGGTAATTTTAGTTATGTTTAACGATTAACATATATTTTTTTATCAAAATGTTGTGGCTATGGACGTATGTGTTAAAACGTATTTGTTTAGATACAGAGATAAAACATGATTTTTACATAAAGTTGTTTTATAATTAGATTATGGACTTCTTGTTAAGCTAAAATATTTAAGGTTTTTTGTGTCCATGTCTTGTTTTCGGATTAGCCGTATTCCGATTTGAAAGGCTTATATAAAAAATACTCAATATTGCAAATAAAAAACCGTCATATAGAATTTTGAAATAAAACTGTAAATATAATTCTCTAAAATTATTTCATAAAATAAAAGAAATTGGAGTTCAACATTCTAAAATAAGAAATTCAAAATCATAGAGTGCATTCTTTGTAATAAAAAAAGAGTTATCTCCTCTTAAAAAGTTTTTAATGTTTTCAAAAGAAAATAAAAAGAAATAAACATGTCTTTAAATAAAACACAAAATTTATTTCTGTAAGATAGATAAATTTTATGTATAACTATTAGGAGAAAAGTGCCACAAATTACATTTTTATACTTGAAAACGAAGTTATAGCAAAATCACCAGTCCAAAGTAAATGTGAAACAGTGGAGATCTACCTTTTTAACAGTAATCCCAAAATAAATCTGCCCATCAAACTTACCATGAAGTGAAAAAACCATAACCACCTTAAATCAAGGGTTCTTTTGCAAAAGTTGCTACAATAGCCTATCTAAAAATCTTTGTTGTTTTCATTTCCATTTTGTTTTTATTGTCGTATATATAAACATTGCAGTATTTGACACTTGTCGCTTAATTAAGACAATTAGGAAATCATCACAAGGAATAAAATTCAATTATAGTTAAAGGATTTATAGAGACATCTTGAATAAAAAAATATGCACAATATCTGGTCTCCATTAAATCTGGTCCATATAATCATTCCCTTTTCATAGATAAAACGTACATTCAATCATAACTTTAGTCACTCGATTTGCAATCAGCAAGTATATTGTAAGGTAGCTTGGTAATTTCGGGTTGTCAGAATATTATTTGTTTTAACACTAAAGTTTTGAGATATATGCCTTATCGCTGAGTTTTTTTTATGTTTCATTTCTTTTATAGATATTTGTAATCCGATTCAAGGTGAACCACCGTGTAAGAACGGCGCTTCATGTACACAGAATGGCATCTCTTTTACATGTGGTTGTCTCCCTGGAACTTCCGGAATTACATGCGATGTGCTTGGTATGTTTCCGATATCTGGAAGCATTATGGTCTAACATACATTCGTGTAGCCTGTTCAATGGCGACATCTTCGTTTTTGTACTTTTGTTCAAAAGAGTATGTTTAATCGCGCACATTTTTGATTAGACTTAATTATCAACCTTTTTTATAAAATATATTTATTTAAAACAGAAAGTACTACTGATGTTTTATCGAATAGTACATATCATATCCAGAAGTCATGACCACTTTGCTAACTTACTTATATATGATGGCATGCATGCGCCTGTTTAGCTTTATATCATATATTTGTTGAACATTTTTTACTGATTTGATGTAGTCAAGTTCCGGGGGTTGAAAATAACCTAGAACAACACCGATGTATTTTGAGCCAAATAAACAACGTACGAAGGAAATTCGAGGTTCCCATGGCGTATGAAAATTCGAGGTGGAGAACCCTCAGCAGTCTATGTAAAAATGTCATGGAATTACTGAAAAAGCTCGTTTTTCCCACATTGGCTTGAGAATTTAACTAAGAAATTCATTTTGAAAAAAGATGCGTGCGCTGATTTAGAAACCTGAAAACACGATTTTACACGTAAAACAAACCATACCTTTCTATCAAATAAACTCGAGGTTCCTACAATAAATAAAAATCGCTCATTCCTTAATGCGAACAAATCCAGAAATAAAAAAATCATCAAAAATAAAATTGCTTCAACTTATGTAACTGTTCTAGAAAAATGTTCAAAATGACTGTCCTGATCACTGACATCCGTATAATCTTATTTATGATTCTGTCACAGAGATAACTTCGGTTTTTTCGTGTCTTGATATTTGCAAGACTTGTTGTCCATACGGTAAATCAATAGCTGTGGTGGTGATTTTTATATTTTTTATTTTTTTTTAATTTAATTTGACCTTACAATTTATTGCAAAAATCAATATTTTTGTTTATTTTATTAATGGGTGTCAGGTAAATTTTTCTTTTTCGATTAATATTTTGGATTTTGCAAAAATAGCAATATTTCAGGTTTTCTCTTGTTACAGCTTTTTTCCGCATGGGAGACAACTCTTACAAAATCATACAAATCACGGACGCATTCCGGGTAACAATAATCGAAATTAGGATGAAGTATTTGTCGTATAATGCCCGAACCTAACCGCTATCCCAAGTATTCCATTTGTTTCAGATGACGTTTGCACATTTGAATCTGAAGTGGAGAGTAGTTGTCATTTTAATCAGGCTACAACCGATGACTTTGATTGGACAAGACAAACGGTAATGCTTATGTAGTGTTCCTTTACCCCTGAGCTCACCCTGGTTTTTGTAGGGTTCGTGTTACTCCAGCTTTAGTTTTCATTGTAGTCTTTGTGTGTTCCATGTTTGTCTTTCGTTTCATTTTTTGGTCATGGTCTTGTCCGTCGTCCGACTTCACGATTTCTGTATGCCCCTTTGGTATCTTTGAATTCCTTTTACATGATAATTCTAAGATTCATAAACTGTTTATGATTTAGTTATTTCTCTGCGAACCCTACGCGGTGCCATAACGTTAAAATATAATGACTTAATTAAATATTAGTTTCAGGCATTCGGCAGTTGTGATTACGTCAAACAGTATTCTTTAAAATTACCAATTCAAATCCTTAAATAAGCCAAGCGATGTCGTATTATTAGATATTCACATGTGGTGCAATAATGATAAAATATATTGACACTCATTTATTTTTATGATATTACAATTTTGACTACGCCACACACTTCTTTATCTTGCAGAATCGCAAATTACATGTATTATCAACAACAATATTTATAAGGGTCCATTATAATAATTTGAATGCCTGAATATTTTTAAAATGAAAAAGGCAAAACACACTGTTTAAACAATACAAATATGGCTTCTAAACTGCTAGATTTTCTTATAGAAAATAGAAAAAACATTTTTGTATATCTTGGTAGATAAGTTTGTAAAGCTGACTATTGTTATTATTGTTTGGCACACGATAATCTCCTACTTGTTTTTTAATCGTTTGACGCGGAATTTATATAAATTCTGATGAAATATAAAATGAGATTTTCCACATTGCATAATTTTACCCTTAGCTATACACTGTTTTCTTTCATTGCTCAATCAAACCTTCAATTGTCATCCCAACTAAATATAAACTAGCGAATTGGTAATAAAAAGACCACAAAAATCTACTTCATACTCATAGATTTCTTAAAAGCTATATTTATCATTAAAAACAATAATGTAATGTAAACTTCCAATACTTGCTCAAGTTATTTCAGAGTCTATTGCTTTGTGGAGTTTCTGAACGAAGAAAGCATTTTTTATGTAAATTATTTCAACATTGCAGTTGTCATGTAAATTATTTCAAAATTGCAGTTGTCATGTGAATTATTTCAACATTGCAGTTGTCATGTAAATTATTTCACCAGTTATGACAAATAAAATTAATTATATATTCAAGTATGATTTGGCACCTGATTTCGGGAATTTCGACGGATGTAATAAGAAATTATCTGTTTTGAAGAGACCTTCGCGGAGTTTTTATACACTTTTCGTTTATCCAAAATAAGAGTGCAACGAAAATTCATAATTCATAATAATAAATTTATAATGCGGGAAATCTTTGTTACTCTTTACAAGGGTACTAGCACCACAGCAAACACTGGACCATCTGCTGCATCAGAAGGACAGTATTATATGTTGGCTGATTCCAGTGAAATCAACAATTCCAACAACAAACAAGCAGTGTTAACTGCTAGCTTAAACATTGGTAGGTAGCATTTAATGGCAGCAACAATTTAAGTTAGGCTTGTTAGATTTTTAAAACATATCTGAATGCAATGTCAATTCATTTACAAAATTCTTGTGTTTAATGGTCACCTATTCCATTCAACCATTTACTTCTAACATCTCTAATTCGATCCTTTGTTAAAGTTACATTTCGCAAAAAACCTTTTTGCCTTCGCCCAAGGGATGGCATTTCAATACACTTTACTTTCGGTTTATAAATAAAAGCAGCAAATATTCATATAATTTTATGACTTAATTGACTTGAAATTATTAAGTCAATATTTAATCTGAAGAATTAAATAAAATAACAAAAAAGGTACATACTGGAGTGGCAGAAATACAAATTGCAGTTTTATTCAATGCATAATATTGAATAAAGTATATAACACAATTACCGAACAAATCAAAGTCCATAAGACATACGGCAAAATAGGTATCACACCACC
>JARWCS010236922.1:0-13532 GCA_034783895.1 Geukensia demissa
TGGAGGAAGGGCACTTTTTGAAAAAAACTGAGGTATCATTTAAAATTCTTCTTTTTCAGATGACCAACTTGTAATTGGCTTTGGGGCATAAAACCTGCTACGAAAGTTAGTTAATGAAGGCGATGTAACTGACCAACAGAGTGATGCATTTAACGATGGTGTTCGTGCATTCCTTATTGGGGCTTTAGACTATGCTTCAACACGGCTGCCATTAAAAGACGAGGTTCTTAAAAATGCACAATTTGTGGATGTCATGAACAGGACAGAGGCCAATGTGAACCAAGTGTATTACTTTGTTGAAAGGTAAGAACAAATATATACTGAAAAACATAAGATCTTAAGGATGAAAACATGTGTCCTACTTGCCTTAATTTTATTAACCTCATTATCTTTGATGACTACACAGGTTCTGCCCATTTTTCTAATTAATAAAGCTAAAGCTATTTTTAGCTGGAATTAGTTTTTATTTATATCACCCTTTGTCATAATTTAAACTGAATGTCTCTATCTTTGTGGTTTTTGTGAAATGTATTTTTATATTATACTGTGCAAGCAGAATGAGGAAACACTTCTGAAAAGTTGTTTATGAAAATTTTAAAAAATATTCAACAGTTCAAGCTTTACAATACCGATTAATGAACACTGCAACTTCCATATTGATATACTGATTGTCTCTGATTACATATAAATATTGTCATTGATGCCATCAAGTAGAGTAAAGCCATTTTGTTTGGTTTTTTTTTTTGTATAGGTTCAGAAATGCTTTAACTATGACAGACTCGGATATACAGCAACTAGAAGATGAATTTATTGACTATCAAACTATGTGTGAAAGTAGTGTTCTCCCCACACAGATAGTTCAAGAAGCCATCATCTATGAAGATGATGAACAATATGTTAAAGACACTGTAATATGGGATTACTTGTCTATATTGAGAGATAGGATTACTGGTGCACTTCGCTTTGCCAAACTCTCTGCTGTGGCAAAATTAGTCTTGACATTACCTCACAGTAATGCTGATGAGGAGAGAGTTTTTTCCTTAATTAGAAAAAACAAAGTACTGTCAAGGAGCAGTTTAGATATCGACAACACTTTAAGTAGTATTATGACAATTAAAATGTCCAATATTGAACCATGCTATAAGTTTGAGCCATCTAGCGAAGTTTTATTGGCTGCAAAAAAAGCAACATAGTCTTATAATCAATCACATGTTGACTGAGAGGGTACCAACATTGTAACACGTGGATTTGTCAGATTAAATAGTCAAGGGCATTACTTAAACAAATTATTAAGAAAAATTACCGGCAAAACTTCACATTTATTAGTGTTAATTGGCCATATTTGAAGGACATGCGTAGTGAATTTTATTGCTGTATCATAAAGTTATATCACTTATTAATGAAGGAAAAAATAAAATGATGACCATGAAAAAACCATTTTCATTCTTAACTTCATTCTGTAAAATAGTAATTTATTAAATGTTTCAACAATTAATACCTTATAGAAGTAATTAAAAAATGTTCACCTGGAAACAAAACTAAATGGAGGTAACAGAATTTCTCTTGTAATAACTTTTGCAGGTTTTGTTTTCTTATTAGCTTGATTAAGTAATATCCTTGATTGTTTAACAGTCACTGACACTTTGCTAGATGCTTAAATTTGACTTTAAATTAAGCAGCCGGAGATCTACTTGTTAAGTAAAATTAGATCTTTACTTAAGTTTTTTTGTTATATTCCTTGACTTAGATTAACTACTAGTATTTCTACCTTTTTATTGGTTTTGCAATGGTCCATTATAATTTTTCTGCTTAATATATCAGTTACTTACCTTTTAATTAGAATAATATGGTATTGTTGCAAGACCTATAAATGTTTGTGCAAAGCATTCTTAAGTTAATCCCTTGAAGTACAAGCTTTAATAATTATCTCAATGGCTTATATATGAAGCATGAGTAAATAAGTTTTTTAAATTTTTTTAGTCATTCTTACTTCCAATAAGTAAGAAAGTTGGAACTTAATTTTTGTAGTTAGATTTATTTCTTACTCGTTTAAGCAAGATTTAAAAACAACTTGAAATTTACTTACTTAAACAAGGGTGTTTTAACCTACTTACAAAGTAGATCCCCTGACTGATAAAATACAGATTCATGAAAAATGAGAAATCTTACTGACATATTTAGTGAGAATTTTCAATCAGAACATTTGAAAAACTTAGTCAAAAATATAAGAGTAATGTTATTTGTAAGAATCATGCAATTTCAGATACATTTTACTTTAATTGTGATAAAAAGTCTAGATTTTTGTTTTGAATCACAATGTCTGTTAAAGAAAGTTATTAAGGTAGATGTTCTATAAATTAACCAATCAAAAAAACACACATTAGTTTCTATATATTCTAATTATTTAAAGGAAAAAGCAGCAAGTTATAAATTTCAGCTATAGAAAGACAAAACTTTCATTACATCACTCCTGTCAGATTATTAGGAGAACTTTATTTCAATACACATTAATATCAAATCATACAAGTGAATGTCTTAGCTGTCATGCTTTTTCAGGCTGAAAAATATGTCTAAGTGTAAACTATGTATACTTTATATTTATGTGCAATTTAATTCACTATAAAACAGACATAAATTGCTTTGGGCTGATAACTACATGTATTGATTTGTTGAATTTTAAAATTATATATTGAAAGTTATATTATTCCAATAGATTGAATTGTAGTTCATAAAGACTGTTGATTAAATATATTTGCTTTAACAAATGGATATTCATATACTACTGTTACTTAATAAATTTTATATTGATATGCTCCTAATACATTTAATTTTATGAAATGTCTGCTCATTAGTCATACAAATTGAGAAAGAATTATGTTTGTAAAAAAAATGCCGTGAAACACCGCGAAAAAAAACACCGTGCTAGTCTCACTCAAGTTAATTTCTAAAACTTGACAGGCCTGCATATACCAATTTTAATGTCTTTGGTTTGACCCGGCCGGGGATCGAACCCACGACCTTCCGCACTCGACATGTATAATATGATCGATAAATCAAGAGTAAATGTACATATTGTGATTGGTCCTCCATCACGTACAAAATTCGTGATTAACCTTTTACACACCGGGTATAGTGGCACACAGAAGCTGCCAACCACAACAAACACGGGCAAAACGTTCACATTCATTGGTCAATTCATAAATTTTGGACACAAAGGAACAACTTTCTCACCTGTAGTTGCAAAATAAAATATAAAAATAAAATGAAATAAACACGAGAACATTTGAAATAAATCACACGATGAAAAATTTTGCCCGCGTTGTTGTGCTCGCCCGGTTCTGTGTGCTAGAAAACACGGCGTGGTTAAACACATGCGACAATGTAATAATGTTGTTACTGTATTTTCAAAAATTTTATATGAGGTTTATCAGAATACGCTGCTTTAGGTAAGCGGGTCGTCCGGAAGCTGGCTGGTCTGACTTTTCTATCAATTGTCTAGAACAGAATTTGTAGCAAGCATCCTTCTATTCCATAGATCTGTCATTTATTTTGGAGAAGGTGCACCAGTTGTCGCTTGTGACACGAGGGTTTTTCCTAAAGTGTGGCCTTACAAGAACTTTATACCTTCGAAAAAGATACATTGATTTTTCTATTCCATGAAACCAAGAAAACAAGACAAAGCTCAATATTTAACAACGAAAAACTGACATATGACATTGTGAGACTTTTGCACTTACTTTTAAAATACATCTATAAAGATGTACTTATCTTTAATTTTACCGGAAAAATTTGATTGCATAATTTTATTTGCAGAAAATTTAAAACAATGTGTCATTAAAATTTTATACTAAAATAGATAAATAATCTTCACGAAACAAACCTTTACAAATCTTTGCCGTGAGTCCTCGCCTTTATATACGGAAACCCGGTTTAAAACTCTGTTTCCGACTCGGCCAAAATCCACGGCTTATCACCATACTTTATCATTGGACATATACTGTTTTAGTACAAGCCCGTCTTTAATCCCGACAGTTGACCAATTCGAAAACATGAAACCACGCCCAATGCGGCTTTGGGGGTAACAGTCTGATTACCCGTTGAAATCCATTGTAAATAGGATGTGTATTTTTGTCACTTGCAAGATAATACCATGTGAAACTTGAAAACTAACCGCAGACAAAAGATGAACAAGTCGAGAAAATAAAAAAAAATTCTTTTAATTCAACAATAAATGACGTATTTTTAATGATAGGGGTAAAAATAAAAAGAAAGAACTAAAATTTAAAAGAGAGCGTTTGTTTTTCGTTTTCAAATAAGAATAATGTTTGCTTTGTATAAAAGATTAATTTCATAAGAAAACAAGTTCATTCGGAAAAATTCGACTTTATTAAACATTTTGAAGAAACAAATTTTAATATTTGATCAAAAAAGATTCAAAATTAAAAACCCATTGCTACAAATAGGATTATTTTACGCCGATTTTGTGAAATGAATGTTTGCAGCATAAAAGGGGCTTTACAAAAAAGTTAATATATATCTAATATCAAATACAAAAATTACTATATAAACTGTATAATTTGATACAAGTGTACTACTTTTAATAGTCAGTATGCCTATGACCAAACTTCAAATTGCTTGTGCAGAAAGAGAAATGAATACTTTCTGAGTTGGTGAAAAAAAGGTCAAGATGATATTTTAATGCCACAATATGTTGATCACAAAATTCTATTATTCAATAGTGGATTTTCCAACTATATCCATGCACAATACTATGCCGAAGAAAGCTCTTAACCCTGCCTTGTGACAGGCTTCCATGCGTTTGACCGAGAATGACGACTTGGTTTCTCATTTTCCTGTTTCTGTATGTTGTTTGTATGAATTTATAACATGATATATTGTGATATTATATGTGCATTATGCTCGGAAACGAGTCGTAATTTAGGACAATAAAGTATTCTTATTCGTACCTGAAATGCTGTTGTTGTACATGTATTTTGGAAATAGGTATAATTCTCAAAGTCCGATTTCGTTTTTTAGAGTATAACTTATATTTTCAACCATCAGTGATATAAGAAAAATAGCATGGTTTCACTTCTTTTTATATTTTTGTCAAGAACAGGCGTACATACTTGTACAATCAAGAGTTATATGTCTATTTATGAAATAAAATATTGGCAAATTTACTAAATATGTATAAGCCTATTTTATATGATATTGGCAATTATTATTCCTCAGGTAAGAATATTTCATTAGAATTTCAATTCTTCTATTTTTACATATTTTTACAAAGGACAAATAATGTAGATATAATTTTCAAACGCATATTAAAGACTTATCCATGTAATATGCCTATAAAAGGCGGTCTTTGAAAGATCATGTGATAATAAATGGGCGGTATTTTCTCACTTTGATTGACAATGAATTAAACAATTAGAGTAATAATAACAATAATATTGTGTAATCCGTGTAATATGCCAAAATATGTCGCAAGGTTAGCAGGCAACTGTCTTAGGAATTTTTTTTAATAATATAGTACTAAATAAAGAAAATATTATGTTTAGTTTAGTGAAAAAAAAGTTTATTTTTGAATTTATTGTTGATTATTGCTAAATATTATTTATATAAATGCAAGCTGAATTGTACAAATACTAGTTTGGTTGAGTTAAAGTTCAAAATCAAAAGATATTATATGCTTGAGTTGTACATTGCTAGAAAAAATATAGTAGAACATTTTGAAAAATATTGGACCCGTATTTGGACTATTTTTCCTGATTTTGAAAAATTGGTAGTTTTTATTATCTACATGTATTGTGTCTCTACCAATGTATGCAAGAAATGGGAATGTTAGAAATATAAAGGGATAGAGAAAGAGCTCGAGAAAGAGGGGATGTGAGAAAGTACATCAGTGGGTGTGAAAATCAATTATAAAGTTAGATTTGTAAAAAAACATGCTTCTTTAAATCATTTTTTAAAATTAGTCATTCTGTTTTTTAAACCCATGCCAGGAACACCCTAGGCAGGTGGTTTTGTATGGGTTTTTTTGGTTAAATTTCTGACTATTAAAATAAGAAATAAAAATTTAAATAAAGGATCATAGACTATAATTTTACATTTTTGTATTCTACATGCGAACATTTTGGATAAAAAACCTTAGTTTTATAATTATCTTGAGATTCTGTAAATCCGTTGTTGAATGATACTTTTGCATTGTCATTATCATTTTAATTTGAAACATAATAATATCATAAAAAGAAAGTGATATAAGTGTTGAAGTCAGATTGACTATTAATTATGGACATATGCTTGTAACACAAACAACACTTATCTGGTAGTGTAATAGTAGTATTAATAAACGAGTAATATTCCTATATTTTGGTGTTTGTAACTCATATTAATATGAGCCTTAATAGTACGTGGGCTGGGATACCTCCTACAACCCACTCTATGGGGCCAACTTTATTTGACGCCTAATGCATCCCATTAATGAAAAATCATGTTACCATCAAATTTGTGATTTGGGGGTGTTTTTCATAGCCCTAAAAGATATCTTTTTACGATTTTAGATTTTAGCTATTGTTCATATTAAAACAGATATAAATATGTTCCTGTACATTCAAGTAGACATGTAGGGTATCATTATATTGATTTGAGCTTCAAAAAAGTTGTAGTAAAAATAATAACCATACCCCAAAAGATATTTGACAAAAAGTTTTTTGTCTGTCAACTATCATATATTTGCCTTTGTGACTTTATATGCAGATTTTTTTGTTTCTTATACATTCGATTGCTTTGTTGTGTTCTTTTGCCGTAGTATTGTTTCTTTTGCACGTTATGTTGTTCAAATGTCCAAGAACCCTAATTTCGAAAATTGCAGACTTTTCCCATTTTTCTCAATATTTTAAATACGCTCGACATTTGAGTTATTATGTGGCTATAAACTGATATAAACTAAGTAATAGTATCAATAAAGCATCGAATGAGCTCAATATTTTATTAATAAAGTGATTTTGATTGGCGATTATTACCCATACCCCTAATTTATTTGCAATAAATTTCAAAGCACTAACCCATGTGTGAAAACGAACCAATACAATTTGCTTTAAAAAATGTAAACTACTTTTTAATTATTATACAAAGCATAATTTATCATGTTAACACCATTTTTTGTCCAAATTATGAACTTTATCTGCGAAAAATGGGTGATTATCCGATTTCAGATTTCTGTTAAATTTCCGAAGCAGACTTATTCAGATATTTTAAATATGCTTCACATATTAGTTCTTATATGGCTATAAATTGATATCAGTTAAGTAAAAGTATATATAAGGCATCGAATGAGCAGAATAATTCATTGATAAAATGATTTGAATAGGTAATTTATGAGAAAATATTACCCCCTACCCCTAATCATTTTAATTGATTTGCCAAAATACAAGCCATGTGTAAACAAGAAAAAATAAATTTGGTTTTGAATCATGTAAATTACTTTTTAATTATAATACAAAGAATATTTTATCATGTTAACAGCATTTTTATCTGAATTAAGGCCATAAACTGTGAAAAATGGATGATTTACATATTTCAGATTTTTTGATGAATTACCTTTTAAGCAGTTGGTTTATTAATTTTATAGATATCTTCAAATCAAAATGATTGAATTAAACTGTATTGTAAAAATATATTTTTCTTATAGGAATTTCATATTGGTTTTTGTGTTCAAAATATTCATATTCATAGTAGATAACTAATAAATATTATATGCATTATCCCGAATGTATAAAAATTCTTTAAAAACAATGTTGTCAATCAGAGATCAAGCATCTTTAATATCTTTCAAAAAATTAAAATTAGATCTCCTCACTTGCTCCCCCTTTGTTATTTGTTTGTGTCTTTGGTCGCGTCGTGGGAGATCTATGGACATCCCATCTGAGTTCACGTCAGGGGTCATTATGAATATATTCAGAACGCTTCAGAGCTTTAGAAATAGCATTACGATAGGCAAATCGCCTTCGCAGCAAGTGCGGAGATCAGATTTTAATAAGGCTGCTTTAATATGTTATTTCATAGTACTTTTTGTAGGAACATTATTATTTATTAGAAGGTATGGTTAGTAGGCTCCTAAAACAAAATAACTCCATCCCTGTTTTCATCGTTTTATCAAAGCTTTTAATTTGTCGTTAAATTTGAATTTGCAATAGTGGTGTAACTTTTCGTAGAGAACTATATTAGTTTTAGCTTTGTGTCTTTCAGATAAACCTGTATTCATTTGAAACAATTCATTGCTTAGAGATGAAAAATTTCACGGTGTAAAGCAACCGTTTCCCAAAAAAGCTGAGATTGGGAAATCTGAACTGCTAAAACTTCCTTTTTACAGAATATTTATACATGAAATGGAAAACAGAAATATTAAATGGAGTCTTCAAGCACGTTTATTAAAATTTTCTAGTTATAAATCAAACATTTGAGTAGAATGAATGGCAAAATATCATTAAATGACAAAATACAAAATAGCACGAAATGGAAATTTATAAGAATTATTCTTACATTAAGTAAAATCAAATTTCTTGACAATTAACAAGATATAGAAAATAGAAATATATGTACCATATTAATATAAGTTAAGTTATTATCTTTTATGCTCAAGTTTACTTGAATTGATAGTCAAAAGGCTGGAAACGGGTAAATTTTCTTAGGTAACTGTTAATTATTTTTCTTTTAACCCATTTCAAATACAATAGAAAGTAAACATATTTCATCAAATATCATTTTTGACATTATTTAGGAAATTAAGCAGTATTTTAAGCAATAGAAATACTTACGAAATGACAGACGACAATTTACGCAGCATTTCTTCGAAAATTCAAGACTAAATCCGGACTAATAGATTATGCACTGTTTCTATTTCATAGGCCTTTCCCAGCAATAGATATTATTTTTCATTGTTTTCTTTTGAGTTGTGTTTGCGCTTTAAATAAAATTTACATCATTTTATACGGTGATAATAAAATATTATATATGTAAAAGAAAGAATATGGAATATATGCCAGACAGACGCAATCCACATCTTTTATGTATTGTGCACAATGTAACTTCTCGTTAAGCTGTTGCCTTTAATTCACTAGATTTCCGAAGGATACAGAACAAGTTTTTAGGAATTGGTGCCCTGCATTTCTATACCTTTTCAAACAGATTGTTGACAAAATAAAAAAATAACGATTGTAAACGCCTAAATTTCTCTGCGTACGACGTTTGATCTAAAACTAGCAGCAATTAAGTTCACCTATACATTAGCAATGAATTTTATCCATATAAAGAAAAGTACCGTATTTAATTGTATATTGTTTAGAAAGGCTTGTTGAGCCTCGTGATTTGAAAAACATGCTACGGTTGTTTCCAGTAAACTGCGAACATCTATTGAAGATGCATCTCCTTTATAAATGTAGTTGATTTTATTATTATTATCTTTCAGGTAGTCTTCTAAGCATATCTTTGCCTTCAATTAAAATAATCTATAGTGTCTTTAATGATGGTTACGTTTTAAAATAACAAGGTTTTCTAATGATTGCTGAAATTTTAGTGACCTTTTACATTTTCAATATTGGAACCAAATAAGCAGAAGAAATGAAGAGTTTTCTTGATTTTCCACAAGTTTTTCTATTTTGTTCCATTGAAACCAATAAAGAGAAAACAAGAATTTTATTTTCAAAACTCTCCAAAATACATTATAAGGTGTATTTGATGAAATTATGAAAACAAAAGTGGGATTACTGGGTAAAACAATTTAAATGCTATGAAATACATGTAGATAAAGCCAGAGGATTTCGACAATCTGACAAAAATGACAAGCGAACATCCTTTGCTTTGTTTTTGTGGCATTTCAATCCTTTAACTATACGAGTTTTTTTTTTTAAAGTTTACCAATGTTGAAAACGTATTGCGAATTTTGATATGCTATATGTACATTTCAAGGAGTAACTTCTTATCAGTAGCATAAGTACCAAAACACAGGAAGCCCAAGATCCATTCATAGTATATAGAACAAGAAGAGAAATTAGAATCAACATATAATAAATCCGAACTAAAAAAATTAAGAAGAAGTACTCAGGTTCCACATACCAATTAGGAGAGAGATACAAAATATTTTAAGATTTAGACATCTTAGGATTTTCAAAATAAATGGAATTAATGGTACAAAACTGCATAAGAATGTTAAAGTTGGTTGATATGATGGTTAAATGTGTTTTTGCTAAGGTATGGGTTTCCATATTTCAGTTTTAGGCATTCATACAGCTTGAAATGGGTTCGGATTAAGCCGGTTCCGTACCGGACAGGTTTTAATGTTGTACACTCCTACAGCTCCTTGCAATTTCATGTGATAACAAATTGGCACTTTTTCTGAGAAAATGATCTAAAAAGCCTGTGTTTTTTAATTTATTTTTTAAACTGGTGTAAGTATTATTTCCAGAAAACTATACCAGATGTGGATTGAAGTTTTTTTTTCTTCCCTTACTGAGATGTCGAAATTTGCTGAGCATTAACCAAAACCTTGTGTTTTAAAGGGAAATGTTAGCAGTTTGATTGCTATGGAAACAGATTAACTGTTGTATTCTTTTAAATAACAACCCATATCTAGCAAATCAATGAGGCATGCATATTTGAAATATATATACATGAATAGACATCAGAACAAAAGATAACACAAAAGGAAGCCTAAAACCTGCCTTATGTTGTATTTGTCATGCCAAAATTTGGTCCCAAATTTTAATTGGTAAGTGCAACCTCATATCTAAAAATCAAAAAAGGAAACCGAATCCAGTAGAAAGAGTTCTTTCATGTATATTACAAAGAACGAATCCTTCTGTAATTTCAGAGATTTAGCATTTAATAACTGCCGAAAATTTCAGAAAAACAATATGTAATAAATTTAATGTCAGACAAGTCATACCACTGTTTTGGTAAATACCCTCTGGAACCTCTGGTCCATTAACAGTGGCATTAACCCAGTTGTTTTAAAGGTGAATACCAGAATGTCACTGCTGATAGTGCAGAGGTTCCGAGCTATGTCCAGTACACGTTGTTGTGACGATATCGCCTACCCTGTCTACAATAACGGGTCAAATTCTCTTTCATGCACTAAGTTTCTTTATTTTACAACAACAGTCGACAACATCGTCTATAATGTCATTAAATTTGCCTACATCGTTGACATCGATAACATCTTGTACATCCCCTTCCGTTCGGTTTACATCGATAATCTCGACGGCATCGCGATGTCAACATCATCGTAACGACATTGTCTACATAAAAAAACTAGTTGTCTACATCGTTGACATCGACGATATAGCGATGTTGACATTTTTGTGTCAACTTCGTATGCATTGTTAGTCTTGTTGACTACATCGTTGACATCAAATACATTGCGATGTCAACAATATCGTTATAAAACCGTCTACATCGTTGAAATGGACGACATCGCTATGTCGACAACATCATGATGACGTTGTCTACATTTTACAACAGTTTGTCTACATCGTTGACATCGACGACATTGCGATGTCGACCACAGCGTAACGACAACAGCTTAACGATATCGTCTTTATCGCCTTACCCTTTGTCAACATCGTTGGCACCAACCCCGTTGTTTAAAATGTGAATACTCTCGGGAAACTCTGGACTATCAGTAGTGACATTAACCCAGTTGATTTTAAGGTGAATGCCCTCTGGAACCTCTGGTCCATCAACAGTGACATCAACCCAGTTCTTTCATAGGTGAATGCCATCGGGAACTTCTGGTCTATCAACAATGACATCAATCCTTGTTTTAAAGGACATTTTGTCTCATTATTTAGATATGCTTTTGACCTGATATCCTGGGAAAATATTTCCGTTCCGAAGATGTCACTACTATATATCCTAGAAGTCCCGAAGGAAGACCGCTTAAGATACTGACCAAGAACCCAGATTAAGTATGCTTTTTACGTATTTCAAGGGGTAAGCTCTCAGCAGATCAATCTCGGTTGTTTAATAACTTCGGGAAAATTTCAGCCTTGCCAGGCCAAATGAAAGAAGAAAAACAAAAAATGAAAACGACAGCTATTTATATTTTTTTACCAAATGAATGCTGCTGTGCTAAAATAGTCAAGAACTATTCAACATATATACATGTGCATGCAATTAGAACTTACAAATTGATGTAATTAAAATTGACTAAGATAGTATTGTTTGGAAATGAATTTAATGAGCGTAGTCAATTTCAAGCTAATCAGTTGACAAAACAAATTTGTTTATTTTCTTAATATCTGTTGTAAAACTAAACTATCTCACAGAATTTCATTTACACTTTATTACTGCCAAATTGTGAAGAAACTTATATTGAGGAAACGGTTCATCGATGCCTGTAGATGGTACTTAAAAAGGAATGTACTTTTCTGAAATAAAAAAATAAAATGAATGTTATTATTTGAATTTATTACAATCACAAATTGATATTCTAAGCCAAGTTGATTACATTTTCTTAGCAGTAGTCTTTAAGATTAAGGCAATGGGTGAAACATGAACGAAAATAACACAATTATGATCTGACCGAAAAATTGTGTTAAGGCGGAGATTCTGAGCAAGAATTAAAAACGTTTGTCTTGTTAGTTTCAGTCGTTTGTTATTAGGTTTTATGTTCTTTAATAATATAATTTGAGCACTTCCGATTCTTTTTTATATGTTCGAAACCGATGTCGATATTATTACTTTATATATTGTAAAAATGCTGCATTTCTATCGGGCAGTACCATGCCAAATGAAGAGTTTACACATCGATAAACCAAGCTGATGACGTCATGAAACTAAATTAACACTAAAGAGTTCGTTACTTCAAATTAAGTAGTAACATCAATTTCAATATTGTTACTTATTAACAATAACTATAGAAATATAAGCAATAAAGCTATTTTAATGAAATTATTGATGTGTAAACAGCCTTTTACTCACAAACTTTACATAAAGTCTTTTGGACCTCATTCAGTTAGTGAGTCATTCAACTAAGTTAACAATCTCCGTCGCAGAGACGCTTCGATGTATAAATACTTAAACATAATTATGAGAGAGTAGAGAACTTTTCACTTGCGTGGAAGTTATCGAGTTAACACATTAATTCATTCCTTCAAAATAACAGTTTGACTATATTTGCAGCTGACAAGAAAGCTAGTGAGCCAAGGGTTTCTCAGGGAAGATTAGAGTCATCATTCCGGTAGTTTTTCTGCCGCCATCATGATTTGGATGACCGGTACGAAATATCCAATAACAAAGGACATCTTCTCACTGTCGTGATTACAAATCCGTTACTATACGTGTTGTGATTAACAGCAATAAAGGCTATACACCGGCTTTGTCTACTGAGTTATACGATGGGTGCCACTACTGGAGCAAGTGTTGCTTACCCTTCCGGACCACCTGAACTCACCTTGGTTTTGTAGGGTTCGTGTTATTCCAGCTTTAGTTTTCAGTGTAGTGTTGTGTGTTCTATGTTTGTCTTTCGTTTC
>JARWCS010237033.1:0-21869 GCA_034783895.1 Geukensia demissa
ACAGACTGCATTACAGATTAACTTACACAGACTGCATCACAGATTAACTTACACAGACTGCAGCACAGATTATCTTAGACAGACTGCATCACAGATTATCTTAGACAGACTGTATCACAGATTATCTTACACGTAAGGATCACATTTTGTTGTTCTTTGAATATCTTACACAGACTGCATTACAGATTAACTTACAGAGACTGCATTACAGATTATCTTACACAGACTGCATTACAGATTAACTTACACAGACTGCATTACAGATTAACTTACACAGACTGCATCACAGATTAACTTACACAGACTGCAGCACAGATTATCTTATACAGACTGCATCACATATTACCTTACCCTTAAGAATTGCATTCTGTTGTTCTTTGAATATCTTAAACAAACTGCATCACAGATTATCTTACACTAAAGAATTACATTGCGTTGTTCTTTGAATATCTTACAAAGAGGGTGTTATATTTCGTTGATTTTCTTCTAATCTATCAATCTAATAAGTAACTTCTTTTTATTGATATGTTAAAGCTAACGTCTCAAAGATACATAAATTCTACATAAAACAGAAAAACGATACAAAATACAAGTTCAGCTAAATAAAAACCCATATTAAGTCTGAGATTAATTTCACCTTTTTGGTGCTGCTTGATACATTACTTTCCGCGGTTCCTTACAACTCCGTGTTTTGAGTGTCAACTACCAGCTGCAGTCCGTTGAGGTACAAATTACATACCATGTATATGTTAATCGCTGCACGACGCCGGGATCTTAGAAGAATTATTTACCCATAACTTTTGACAGATGGTACACAAGATATTTTTTTATCCAGTTTTTGTTAAAAAAAGAACGAATTCGAAGATAAAGGGGCAGACAGAAATCGTAAAGTCGGAAGACAGACAAAACCATTACCAACACAATGAAACGAAAGACAAACATAGAACCAGTGCATAGAACACACAACACTACACTGAAAACTAAAGCTAGAGTTACACGAACCCTAAAAAACCCAGGGTACGTTCAGGTGCTCCGGAAGGCTAAGCAACTCCTCGTCCACTAGTGGCACCCGTCGTTTTGCTCAGTAGTCAAAGCCGGTGTATAGTCACAACCGGTATAGAAACGCAGTTTTAGTCACGACAGTGGGAAGATATCCATTGTCATTTGTGAAAGGGATATTCCGCACCGGTCAACCAAATCATGATGGCGATCGAAAAATTTCTAGACTGACGTCTCTATTCTTTCATCAGGTTCATTGTATTGCGATGTGAAGAATTGAATTTCAATATTGTCCGTAGGTTCTTCAAGGGTCAATGAAAATATCGTATAGCCTGATAATTTCATAATCTTGTGCGCTGCAAATTGATTAAGGGTGCATGAATATAGAAGGAAAATAATGTATATTCATTTTAAAGAGGCGGATCACGACTTTTGGAATAAAGGGGGCACTTGCCAACACATACTCGTATATATGTGGATCTGATTTTTGGAAAGGGGAACTTGCCAATACATACTCGCCTGCATGCAAAACAAGTGCTAAAAATCATTTTGCATTTTCAAAAGGGGGCCCTGGATCCACCCTGTTTTATATCAAATGATTATCGGAATGATAGAAAAAAACTAGAATTTTTAACTGTCTACATGTTTCGCGTTTCGAGTAAATACTGGTGTCCGCATTCGAGACGTCGGCTCCTTTTCCAAATATCCGAATACCCGGCGTTTAACCATTCCGGATCACCTGATCCTACTCCTGTTTTGTAAAGGACTTCGTGGAGTCAAAGCCTTGTTCTTTTTTATTCCGTTTTTTTATTAATTTGTTTCGACTTTGTCTTGTATATTTGAACTATGCACTTTGGATCTCTCGCATGGGAACTCCGCACTGAACTCATAAGATATTTCATATTTCTTATGCAGAAAAGATATGTCGAGAGATAATTTTCATAATTTATAAGAAATCTTTTATCATTTTAAGATATCTCAGGAAATTTTGTTTACATACCTTAAATATAGAATGAGTAAAAATATATTATCAATTATATTAGATGTGCTATAAAATATAAAAAGGTGTGTGTCGTATAAAATTATGGTATAGTATATCTGATTATAATTTTTAAACGAATTTCAATTACAAAAAACGTTAAATAACTTTTAAACAGTTCACTTTACTACAAAAACATGACCATGGAACACGTTTTTCAGTTTAAAGTTGAAACAAACAATGTATCAGTTGTTCCTTGCATAACAGAATGTTAAATTTTGTCACAAATTTTATGTGCAATAATTAGGTAGTAACATTCTTAAAAAAATTTCATGACTTTTCAAAGATTATTTAGGTTTTCTGTTTTTTTATTGGAATCTTTGTATTTCAAGTATAATATTTCGCATTATAAGTTTTGAACAAGAAATTGTGAATTATGAACTGCTTGTCTGGACTTCAATTTTTTTTTTATATTTTTGACGAGTTTGACGTCAGTAAGTCATATTTAGGATTTGTGGTGTGATATATACAAACAATATAAATTAGCATTAGTTTTAATAAGTTATTAAAATAACTATAACACCTCATATAATTACCTAGATCTATCAAGACTTCACGTGTAAATATTAAAAATATTTATTTGAATTATGTTAAAGAGGGTAATTATACAAATTGTAAATATGTGGTGCAATGTCCGACCAGTCTCTTTAGTGTCCATGGATTTCCATCCAAACAAACTGGGGTATTTATTGTGGACGGTGAGTTTGTTTCCATCAGATGCAAAACAAAGTTGAAGTGGACACTAAGATAAAAAGAAATGTTGACCGTTTTAACAGTGCTATCAATCTCGGCGGGTAAGTCGTACAAACGGGCATAATCTTGAAATATGTTAATACTTCCTTTTTACAAAAATATAAAATTTGGAAACTTTTAATCTGTTGATTATAAATAGTAAACTCAGCCAGTCGTTCTTTGATACAGATGCATATTTTATGCACAGAAAAGATATCGGCTATGAAATTTGAAAGAAAAACAAAATCTAACATTTAGATTATTCGCTTCATTTCTCTTGCAGCCTGCCATGCAGCAACATGGACAATATCTCCGTACAATACTTCTGCTGTAACAGGAGAAAATGGAACCTTGGCCTGCCAGGTTGTTCTGGCTAGTGGAGAAAATGTACAATGGAAGAAGGTAAGAAAAATTAAGCTTTTAAGGGTGTTGCAATAGGGGTAGCCCATCCATCATTTTACGGAAATATATGAAATAAGGCTTATAATTTCAAAAATTGTCAGTTCATTAAAACAAATTAATAAAGAATTAAGATACGATATTCTTGTAAGTGACTTTGAGACTTTGTTTTGTTGGCGCTATCATGGACAAACTCATTGTTACTTTTACACAGATATAAATTTGGCATTGCTTAACCATTTTGTTTGGTCATCACCGCTTTTTATAACACAATTTTAAATCATTAGACGGATGTAATGTATTTGATGACATCCCGATGCCTCTTTGAGTACATTGCGAGAGAATTTACTAAGGAATTACCCCGTATATGTATTTGACTTTATGACATGCATGATTGTCGGTAAATTTAATATTTAAAGGAAAGACCATAAAACACGATCCACATCTTACATACGCTTAAACAAATATTCAAAAGTCAAATTTAAATGTGTGTAAAGCGTTCTTCCTGATTTACCTTCATCGGACCCGCTAGGGGCTTGAATGCTTTCTAGATTTTTACAATGTGTTATTGTTACTTCATGTTCACCGTTGAAGTAGATGAATAAAAACATGTTAAACCCTGCTACATAGCCAGGTCAGAACAGGTTATTGAATAGTCTTTGTGTCATATTGTATATTTGATTATCATTTTTGTAATATTTTTTAACATTTTATTATTTGGCCTGTCATTTAACATGTACACTTGTCAGTCACGTGACATCCGAATTTGAGATTCTTATTAATTAATGTTGCATTTTTTCTGTGAACGTATACATCTAATAAAATAGACTTATGCTGATGCTGATGGTAATTTATACATGATATATAGCCAATGATAATGTTATTTACCAAGTTCATTAAATTTTTCGTTATGTCATTGCAAAATTTAATTTTATAATAATTAAGTAATTCTAACAAATAGTTTTAAAGCATAAAACTTGAATATATTTAGGTATCTGGAAGTACTGTAACTGCATTGACCCTTGATACCACCATCTTGGCCAGCGACAAAACTAAGTATGCTGTTACTGGTACATACAACTTGACCGTGGTGAATGTGCAGCCTTCTGACGAGGGTCTCTATCAGTGTGTTGTAGGAGCCACAACTAAACAGGCTTCCCTGCAAACTGTTGGTCAGTAATGTATAAACAACATCATAGAAATTTAACAATCCAGGAACAAAACAGATAGACATTTTGAAACGGTGCAACATTATGAATATTATTTATTCACCTACCAATCCTCTTTCTAGTAGTTTTTAAAACATTGATACGTATATGTCATGATGAACATCTTTATTTCTCAAAGAAGTCATGTTAAAAAATGTCCAAAATAGGAGTTACAGAAAAAGATAGATTAAACTGACAATTTGAAACACTCCGTAAGATTAACATTGAATCACTGGCCAAACTTCTCACGGTTTGATTTATATAACCTTTGGTGAGCGACTCAAACTTCAGACACATGAGATAGGTTCTAAAGATTAGAATATTCCATGTTGAACATCTCTATTATCATAGGGAAATATATCTTGTAATTAATGTTCATATATGTTCTCGTTACAGTGTTACCAACCAATGTCTCAACATACTGGGAAACCGCTCCAATTGTTGGAAATATTGTCAATATTACTTGCCGAGCGACCTACGGTAGACCACCACCATATTTGAGGATCTATAAGAACGGCTTCGATATCACCAGTAGGGCTTATTACTACACAGAAAATATCAGAAGTAGCGGTAAGTAGTTAGTGTTTATCATTGTTCTATAGTTTACACCAGTTATCCAAGAACACGAGACATTTTGCCTATGTATAGTTTGGTAAGTTCCGTCCGCTGAGAACATTAATTTGATGTGTAGGACGTTAAAACTTTTTAACACCCACTGTTTAATTTTTACAATGGTAGATCCATTTGTGAAATCCTATAGTAACATGAAATAGTGTCCCCATAAAATATTGTCAACTAAGACTATTGATCTCTATGATAAAGTTCGAGGACGGAATAAAACATAATGATGACCATGAAATGTTGCCCTCCTGGATTTTGCTAACGGAAAAATGTATAACAGGGAGGACACTTTTACACAGGACACTATTTTCGTTTACGTTATATCGACTCTGAATAGTTTCACATTTTGTATTTTGTGGCCTTTTACAGCCTCTTTTATGGTATGGACTCCGATTCATTATTGAAGGCCGCGATGGGACCTGTAGAAGTCCGACTGTCACTAGGTGATTGCTGTCTCATGGACAATCATGCCACATCTACTATTTTTATATCATTATTGCTTTCGCGTTAACTACATTGGTTAAATTGACATAATTTTGGAATATTTAGATATAACATTTAGTTCCTAGAGATAGCAATTTAATTAAAAGAATAAATCTAGTGTTGAAGATGGAAGTGTGACCAATAGAAGTTTTAATTCGACTGTTACTTGTTGGATGACTGTCTCATGGACAATCGTGCCGTCTATTGTTTATATTTTACATATAGCCCTATATTTATAGTCATGCAGGAATATGGGTTGAGTTTGGTCACATGATTAATTTTTTTTAAAACTAGTTGCTCTACAATTTCTAACGTTGGTATTGACTGGGATAAATGCATTACGATGTCAAATTATGGACGTTTTTGCATGACTTTTTGTTACAATTTTCCTTATTGGCATTATTGTTTAAAAACTGACATTACAACATAAAAGTTTTTTTTTTAATCAAAAGACATATTAGACCTAGTCGCGTTTAATAAAGAGGCATGTACATACTCGTCTGCATGCCAATGTTAAAAATAGTATGGAGTGCTGCACAAAACATTTACATTTGTTAAAACTTTTTGGTACATAGGTTATGGTGATGCTGTAGCCAGTGCTGCCCTGTTACTGACAGAGTTGGACAGGAACAAGGACATCAGATGTGAAGTAGAATATGACGGACTCTACAATGTCATGAACTATACCATGAACACAAACCTCAGTAAGTGATCAGTTATTTTTGTGGAGTTCACTTTGTTTTTGTGTTTTGTTTAGTGACACCTTTGTATTAATATACTATAACAGAACTTGTTTGTTTAGTGACACCTTTGTATTAATATACTATAACAGAACTTCTTTGCTGTTTTTAACGGTTGATAATGTTTCAATACGGTTGATTTTATTAACTGAAATAGTAAGACAGAATATTTTTAATAATATATTTATTTATAAAAAATGAAACATTTCTGTTTTGCAGATGGCGGTGATTCCATTCGACTGCATGGTCTGGCGGCTGCTCTTATGGTTGTCATGGCTGCTGTTGTCCAATCATTGTAATCCTTTAAAGTTTTTGGCTGAGCGACATCTATGAGGATTCCCAATACATATGTATTTAAAACAAACTTGATAGTTACTTAGTTTGAAGTTGTTTTTTTGTGTATTGTATAGTTTTTTTATACAGCTTTAATGATGAGTTAGTCTAGTCGATTTTATCTGGTCACAATTTGTAAAATATTTGGATTTGAATTTGTACTATTTTTCAAGATTTGTACTAAGTAATGTTTTTCATTTGAATTAGTTTTAGGTATGATTTTGTGCAAAACTGGTTATTTTAAAGAACCCTTTGTGTTACATTTTCGCTCTCGATCTTCCATTATTGTCAAGTTTCTAAGACTGCAGATGATCTTGCATATGTTACTTATGATAAGTGGAAGAACTGTAGAACAAGGGGTAACATATTTCGATGTTGGGAGGCAATGACTGGATGTCGTTATTTCTTACTGTGATATTTTACAATTTATAGCATTTATGTAAAAATATATATTTATAATAAATGAAAACAAAACAGTTTGATTTTGTTCAACATGTGCCCTGCGGACAAAAGACATATACTGTATTTAAAAAAATGTACTTCATGATTTTGATTGATAAGCTGTGGAAAGTAATATATTAAGTGTGTCATTTCTTCAATGAATCAGAATAATCGGGTTGCTTATATAAGAATAAAAACACTCTATAGGAAATGGAAGTTTCGGACACAAGTGAAAAGTGTGTTTTGTTGTTCCACACTCCCTCTGTTCGTGCTTCGGGATATGAAATCTTATAGAATGGAGGAAAACTATAATTTTGAAATATTTTGACGATTATTATTAAATTTTTGCAATAAATCACCTGCTGTTGGCAATGGACCATTTCAGAAATGCAACGGAATCCTGGGAACGTCATTGTTCTGGTTGAATTTCATTGCTCAAGACGACGCTGAGAATGCGCAAAGCGTTTTACGAGGACGGAAGTTGAATTTCTGAATCGGTCCATTAAAGTAAAGTAAACCAAATTTGCCATAATTAAGGTTTATCTGTATTGAATGTTTCACAGTTAAGTATATCATATCATATATCGTTTAATTTTTTATTTTTGCCACAGCTTATGGGTGTTGTGAAAATTCATTTCAACTTGAAATAAAAAAATACTCATCGGGTGATATTTTATTTTCTTACCATTGAATATCGGCCTCATTCAGTGGATGCAAACAATCGATAGTCTCGGTCTTGTTACATTCAGATAAAAGATGAAATTTTAAGAATATAATTGAATTATACAATGTTGCTGCATTTGTTAAAACTAAATTACGGAAAGGCTTCGAAACGTATTGCACCTAGCGTTGTCCCTTCTGTTGGATTTGTCTTCCAGTTCCTATTTCGACTTGTTTAGATTTGAGGACTTCTTTTGCTAAGTTTGGATGTCGGACTTCATATTGTATTCTTTGGTCCTAAGCTAGTGATGGGAGGATACTCCTTTAAATGTACAAATATCATACCAAAATTCAAAATATTTATTCAACATTGGTGAACTTGTATTTTGAAACCACTGGGTCAATGCCTCTGCTGTTGACCAGATGTCCCCGAGGGTATTTACCAGTCCAGTTGTCAGACTTTTAACAAATAATGATTTACAGAAAGGAGTTGGTACGTTAAGCCCCATATTTGACCCAAATTTTAGATTTTGTGACACAATAAAAAATTGTTGTGCAAATTCAGTTTAATAACCGTCTTTTAATAATTTATTTCTTACATTTAAGTACTGTTCGTCATTTCGACAAAACGACATTGTATATTTGACTATTTTAACAAAAATTAGCTTTTTCTGTAAAAATACTGAATTTTTGGAGGTGTTTTGATTAAAATAGATATGATCGCACCAAAACATCACGAAGATATTTAAACCAAACATTTGTACCTAATAGATCTTTAATTGTTCAAAGTTTGGTGCTGATGTTTTGTGCGATCTAAATTAAAATCGACAAAACTGTATCAAATGTTTTATCAAATTAAGTAATTTCTTAGTATTTTCATATTTAAAGAAATTTCTTTGTGCCATGTGACCATTGAAGAACCAATTAAACAAAAAATTCTGTTGGATTGTGTTTTTATAGACATTTTTCAATACAAAAATATATAATAATAGATATTAGCCACTTTTCATGTTTTAGCCAAATTATTGAGCCAAAAATGTGCCTTAACGACACACTCCCCTTGCTCCATTTGTTAAATTCGAAAGCACTAAATATACCGAAAGACTTCGAAACGTATTGTACCGAGTAGTTGTATCTTCCAATGAATTTGGCTTCCTTTGTCGATTTGTTTGGATTTGAGTACTTTTTTACTATGTCAAATCAAATCAAATAAAATGTATTGTAATTATTCAAGTCGACAAGATTGAATAACAAAACAGCATAAGCTCATGGAGATCTTTTGAACCGACTAAAGTGAAAGCTATTTACAGTGCATCCATACAAAAAACACAACAGTAAAACTATGTTTGGCGGGCGTGTGTTTTAACAGACTGTCAGCATTCCGATGGGGACCAACTGTGCACCCCTTTTCGGCGTTTTTTTTCTTTATTTGTTGACTTCATACAAACGGAGCCTTCTGCAGAGAAAGGAGATAAAAATTTTTTCCTTTTGGTTTCATGTTCCTCAATATAGATGATGTTCTTTCACTGAATAATTGTAAATTTTGTGAGTATGTTCTATCCCATTGAACTTGAAATCAAAGTTACTACAGAAACAGAAAGTTCTGCACCATACCTAGACTTGCACCTAAAAACTGACAGTAAGAACAAAACTTTACGACAAGAGAGGTGACTTTGATTTTCCCATTGTAAACTTTCTGTTTATGTCTAGCAACATTCCAGCCACACTTGCATACGGAGTGAATATTTCTCAGTTGATATGCTACTCCAGAGTTTCTCTTCCTATTAGGATTTTATTGATAGAGGATTGCAGCTGATAAGAAAGCTACTGAACCAAGGGTTTCTCAAGGAAAGATTAAAGTCATCACTCCGGAAATTTTTCGGTCGCCATCATGATTTGGTTGAAAAGTACGAAATATCTATTTCTCAAATTAGAATGGATATCTTCTCATTGTCGTGACAACAAATACTTCGTATATCGGTTGTATCTAACATCGTTTGTGACTTTACAATTTTAATTTGTTAAGTGTTACTTGTATCTACATTGTTTACCTATTTGGCAGATAGCTGTTACATTTGAATATCATCAATTTTGGGACCCTCTCCAGCTTGCCTTAGGGTGTTAATATGTGTCAATTATTGAAGACCTTAAGGTAACCTTTGTAATTTATAAATAGGTTTTGGTTGTCCCATAGACAATCATGCCACATCTCCTTTTTATATCTTTATATTTAAAGTCAAAAACTTATTTGATGTTAAAGTATTTATAAAAAACTATTTGACGTTAAAGTGTATGAAAAAGTAAATTGTTTATATATTACACGAAGAACATACAGCTGTGTCATACTAAATATATATTTGGTAATAGGACGTTACGCCAGGTTTAATATATATAATTAGTAAAATCGAGAACACTACAAAAACGAACTAAACAACCATCACAAACCTATAGGAAAAAGGCGCTCCTTTGAAATATCAGAGTTGAACTTAATGTCTTTGTTGGCGGGCGGGTTCATCGGATAAAATTTTGAAAGAAGATCACCTAACCATAAAGGAGTAGTACGTTAAGCCCCATATTTGGCCCAAATTTTAGATTTTATGACACAACAATAAGTTGATGTGAAAATGCTGTTTAATAACCGTCTTTTAATATTTCATAACTTAAACTCATATTATTTTAAGGAATTTGACAAAACAACAGGGCACATTTGACTATTTCAACAAGAATGTAACATTTGAAGGTGTTTTGTTCAGGATAGATATGTCCGCGCAAAAACATCGCAAAGATATTTTAACTAAACATTTTTATTTCATAGACCTTTGGTTGTGCAAAGTTTTTGTTCGATCTATATCAAAATCGACAAAAATTGTATACCAAATTTCGTGTCAAATCAAGTAATGTCGGAGTATTTTCACAGCTAAAGCACTTTCTATGTGCCATGTGACCATTGTACAACCATTTAAACTAAAAAAGTCTTATGGATTTTATTTTAATAGACATTTTTCAATACAAATAATGTAGAACAATAGTTGTTAGACACTTTTAATTGTTCAGCCAAATTCTTGGGCAAAAAACGACCCTTTCTAAGGCTCTTCTTTCTGATGCAGAGGTAACCGGATTTCCAACATTTTGACTTCGAGCACTGCTGACGAGTTGTAAATCTACGAAATGACCATACAGTGCATCAAATTGATATTGGTATTTTGTGATACATTTATCATCATTGAAACAGTTTTAGCAGAAACATCTTTTTAGAAACCACCTCCCTGTTTCTACTCTTAGTGACGGTTGGCCGATCGCGACCCCGGATGAAATTCTAAAAGGGCACAGTACAAAAAAAATCAACCAAAGTTTGGTCAAAACTGGTCTCAAAGGCAGAGGAGAGGATTAAAATGAAAATAGGTAAAGGACAATGGACGGACGGATGAACGACGCAATGTGATGGCAATAGGTCACCTTAAACTGGGAGGTAATGAACTTGGCAGTTTTGTGGTAGGGGTGAACCCCCAACCTTTTTCATATATTTCCGCTTTTCAAAATTTTTTACCTTTTCACATATAAAATGGATAAAAAGACAACCAAAAATACAAATTGTGAAATCTAAAATAAAGTCATTTATTTCATTAATTTAATTAACGTGCCTGCACCATGGTTTTTAAGTCAGGAAGTTGTTATTTTATATTTAGCTTTTGTTTATATTTTTCTATATTTGATCGTTTCTCGTTTAATATTTAAAAGAAAGAACATGGAATATATGCCAGAAACACTTTTCTTGATTGTGCACTGCATAATTTCTTGTTAAGCTGTTGCCTGTTTTGAATGACCTTTTCACATATTTCACCTTAACATGTATACTGTAAAATGCTGCCTATTCCAGAGGCACGCCCATATCTCATAACATATAGGAAGTGGTCCCCAGAGCTTTTAAATGATATTTCACAGCAAAAGTTCGCTGTAAATTAGAATAAGAGTACCAGCATTAAGTTCAAACAAAAGAAGCTGCTCTAATTACTATGTATTTTGCAAATGTTGGAAGTTAGAAGAAAATTTTTCTAAAATAAAATCTTTTTTTAAAAAACGTCATGTAAAATTCGATGGTGATATTTCATTTAAAAATTAATTGGTCAAAATATAGATATTGTAGATGATTTTTCATATCTTAATTGGAATAATTTTTTCATCAAATTGTAGTTCTAATAAAAAATAAAGATAAGCTAGTTTGTCAAGCGCGAAAAGTATTATGAAAGGAGTAGAAAATAAAATTTACCAATTGATATTGAAATATTTAATACTATTTTGTGTGGATGTGAAATATGGGGATTTGCAAAAAATAGTATGCTTGAATCTTTTTTGTTTAAAATTTGATAAGTCTCTTCTTGGTTTAAAGAAATGCACACCCAATTGTATGTTTTATGGTGAATTTCCTACTGATTTTTTTTATATAAAATGTAGAATGGTTGCATTTTGGAAAAGAATATTTTGTAAATATAGGTCATTTGTTCAGAAAACAAATGTAGGTCTACCCGAGGTATTTTGTGCGTTGTCGTGATTTAACACACACAAAAAAAAAAATGAAAAAAAGTGTTTGGATCTTTTCGTCCAAAATGAAAAGTTGTGTTTTGTAAAACCTTACAGTTCACCGTTACATGTTATCAGCTATCTTTTACAGTTTTTGAGATATAAAAAAATATATGGTTGCTAGGGATTTTTATGATGTTGCTAAGGACTTTGAACTTTGGCCTTGACGCCATATTGTAGAACATATTAAGCTGAACAAATTTGCAATTTAAAGTTTCTTTCTATCTCTTACTGTTTTTGAGATATTTGCAAAAAACCTTAATTTCGGACCCCGAAAACGGTTTTCGGACCCTAGGTCCTTAACAGTTAGTCCAATAATTTTGGACCTAATGTAGCAAATCTTGATAAGATAAACATTTCTGCATTACATGTTATCAGCTATTTATTACAGTTCTTGAGATATTATAAAAAATAATCAAAAATATACGGTTGCTAAGGATTTTCATTTTCCTAGATCCTTAACGGTTGGTCCAATAATTTTGGACCCAATATAGCAAATGTTGATCTTGATAAGACAACCATTTTCTCTATTGCATGTTATCAGCTATTTATTACAGTTCTTGAGATATTACCAAAAATAATCAAAATTTTATGGTTGCTAAGGATTTTCATAATATTGCTAAGGACTTTTAACTTTGGTCTTGGTGCCCTATTGTAGAACATATTAAGCTGAACAAATTTGCAATTTAAAGTTTCTTTCTACCTCTTATCGTTTTACAGCTATTTGTAAAAAAACCTTGATTTCGGACTGCAAGAGCGGTTTTCGGACCCTAGGTCCATAACGGTTGGTCAAATAATTTTGAACCCAATGTAGCAAATGTAGATCTTATTAAGGTAAACATTTTCTACATAACATGTTATCAGCCATCTCTTAGGGTTTCTGAGTTTGAGCGATCATAAAATTTTTGGTCAAAATGACCTTGACCTTTGATCTTTGACCTTGACAATTTTTTCAACGTCTCATGGACCAATGATTAATAGTGAAAGTTTCAGGTCTCTACGACTAACGGTTTCCGAGAAAAAAATTTTTACGATAAGAGTCAATCTTTAAGGGGCGATTACTCATAAAAAAGGTACCCGCATCCTTTCACTCCAAATGTAACGAAGTTGTGTCTCGCGACACTGAACATTTTCTACATTACACTTTATTAGCTATTACAGTTTCTGAGATTACGCGATAACAAGGTTTTCGGTGAAAGGGGAGAACTCCGTAACGGAAAAAAATTTTGGATGTGGCCCTCAGCAAGAAATACTTCATGTCTGCCTGGTACTTGTCCCCAAAGCTCATTATGATATGTCATGTACAGTTTTGGGCACAAGAGTTATAAAGTAGGCGGAAAAAAAAAAATAATAATCGGACTAAATTCAGTAGGGTCTACCGAGAAGGTTCTCGGGTAGTCCTTAATGACTGATATCGCTGACAATTGTGTGTTTAATTTTATTCTATAAAACAATTACTTCAAATCCTTCCTTATGTTTTTATCTACAAGAAGCGATTTGAAAGTAATAAAAGACACAAACTTTCTTGTTATTAATTTGATGAAAAAAGGATTCAAAGATACCACAGGGGTAGACAGAAATTATGAAATCAGAATACAGACAAGACCATTGCCAAAAAAAAAAAGAAAAAGAAACGAAAGACAAACATAGTACGCACAACACTACACTGAAAACTAAAGCTGGAGTAACACGAACCCTGCAAAAACCAGGATGCGTTCAGGTGTTCCAGAAGGGTAAGCAACTCTTACTCCACTAATATGCCGATTATCTGTTACTCGAGACTCATTAAAAGTAATATAAACCATGTTTTTTTTCAACGCATTGATCGAATATTGGTCTTTTTGCTCGTGAAATCTATTCTATTTTAAAACCTTGGTCCTCTCATTAATTACGTTTGAAGTTGTTATTGGTTGATACTTGGACTTGGTTACGAGTATTTTTCTGCACCTTATATTGTTTTCTACATACTATTAGTGATATATATATATTTGTTAGAACGTCAACTGTTCCACCCTGAATCTTAGACACTGAAACAAAAATATTCATTGAAGACTTAAAGGTGGCTTTTCACATGTTCATGTTCAGTATTCCGAGTTAAAAAGTTTTCATGAAAACGGCTTTTGCTTTAATCTTCGTTGTCAAAAGTTCATGTAAAAGTTAGAAAACACAAGGAGACAGGGGGTATTTGAAGATTAATGTGGACTTATCCGAGTGATTATCTGACTGAAATTCGAGCTGATTTATCCCTTTATCTCAATCCATTTTATCTGGGTATTAAGGAAGGTTATATTAATATTGTCCTAAATGAATCTTTAATCCCAAGTATGTTGATATATCTGGTCTAATCTGTTATATATTACAAGAATTTTAAGGTATAGATAACTCTCTTGCTGGCAACTTAAAGCAATTCATTTGTTGCTTATGTAATGTCGCTATATATACTCCAGAACATGATTTAGCAAATGTCCCAAAACAAATTTGTCCTGTTTTATCTTTTATTTTTTGTTGTTTTTGGGTATTCCCATATATAACGATTACTGTGACTGCGGTTCTGTTACTTTGGAAGGCATATAAGATACTTTCTAGAACAATATGACGTCGCCGGACAATTAAAAATGACGTCAGAACAGTTACGTCGGCAGCGTGTGTAAAACCGAAAGCTGTTCCGTGCATGCTTCAGTAAAAGAAACGAGTTACAGTAGAATCTTTAATAATTCAATTTGAGACAAAAATTGTCTGCATATTCACTGTCGACTCATTTCACTTCAGAAATCGGTTTTTCTAATGTATCATTTTAAAGCTGCCTTGGTTAACCCATACATAATCAAAATATCGGTCTTACTTAGTCGTTGATAAATTAGTTGTACATTTATTCAATGGTTTGTCAAAATGTGGGGCAGTTGTATTGTCTACGGGATTTTGCGTGGGAAGGGAAGATAACTCACTTTGACGAAATTTCTTAAATTATATGTTTATAGCCCTTTTCACGTCACAAGCTAAATTTTTGGTTATTTTATTATATGATAAATATATTTCACAGTTTAAAAACATTTTAAGAGTAATACAATCATTATTTAGGAAATTTGATTTTTACAGCACCAAAATTAATTACTATAGAAATTTTCCGATTGAAATAACTTTTTCATCAATAATTAAAAAATCTCTAAAGGAACTAGAAAATATTTTGCTCTATAAATGACGACATACCTAGATACATTTACAATAAAAAGGTATGGCACCTACATCACATAGAAAAGCTTATTTTCCAACGGAACAGAGATTTTCCCAAGGGAAAAATGAAATCAACATTGGTAATTAATATTCCCATGGAGAAGTAAAAATTTCAAGTAGAATTGCTTCCCATAGGATTGTTGTTATCCCATTTACGGTAAACGGTATTTGGTGCAATAGTTTCTGAGATATTGCAGCTTGCTCATCCATGTTCCCGATGCAAAGACGTGCTTTTAAGCCTGTTATTCAACAAACCCACATTTTAAGTAAAATATAAGGATTTGCAAAAATTGTAATTGGAGATTAAAATGAGTTATTCAGACATTTTCTTTTTTTAACAATCGCTTTATTCCTTATTTTCCTACCACGAAAACATTTATGAAAAGAATCTACCGAGCTATATATGATCAATTTAAACTCTACTAGTTTTACTTCCTTTTATAAAGTTTAAAAGGCAGAATCCAAGGTTTCAGTGTATTCTGAATATAGCCTTTTGTTTTGCAACAGCTTATGTAGCTAAAGTCCATTATATATATAAATTTTTATAAGTAAATGTCAGATAATGCTTGTAGGATGATACAAGGGAATATTTAAATAATAAAATTGGATGAAATAAAACATTTAAAAGGATTCCATCCGGAATACAAAAACTCATAAAACTAGCCATCGGACAAAAATCTTAAATCGGACATTTTTGTAGCATGACGTAAAATGATGAGATTTATATAAAGATGTTTGGCCTTCTGGCTCATAGTTTTTGCATTCAAGTCTCCAAAAGTCGAACTTTTGACTCAGAAATTGTCAATATTCCATATTTATGACCGACTTTATACTTAAGGAATGCTGGGCATCGGTGTGGTCTCCAAGGCACGACCCACACAGCTGGCCCAGCGCAATTTCCTGGTGGCAGATAAGGGGAGCCCGTTTCGTTGGGGGGGGGGGGGGTTCTGCCAGGTTTTACGGAAAGCCTGGCCGTGGACCATAGTGGGTGACGTATGTAGCGAATGCACGTATTAAGACCTTCGTGGTACTCCAGCTTTAGTTTTCAGTGTAGTGTTGTGTGTTTTATGTTTGTCTTTCGTTTAATTTTGTTGGCCATGGTCTTGTCTATCTTCTGACTTAACGATTTCTGTTTGCCCCTTTGGTATCTTCGAATTACTTTTAGTGGATTTCAAAACAGAGAAGACTGATGCCGCTACAAAAGGTTCAGTTTTTGTCCTGACCAATCTCTCCCATTTTCCAGAAGGAATCAAATACCGTTGTTATTTTTTGTCTCCACCAACCCCGACTTTCGTTAATCGTTGAACTTGTTCTCGTCCTGAATATGCATGCAATATTTGCCATTTGGGGTTACTCAACCGACAATTAATGAATCAATTTTGTTAATGATGTAGGATGATGATAGGCATCTCCGTTAGATAATATAACTTAAAAGGTTTTTTTTTACTTTTCTGTAAAGTGTAGGCGTTGAATAACTTGCCTAATTGTTTCTACCAATAATCGGTAGTATGTAAATCCATGCAGTAAATGTTGTTTTGTTAACTTGTTTAATCGTCCTGGTACTATAGTCACCTCAGATGGATATCCGTTTCTTAATGTATTGTCTCAGTAAATCCCAGAAGTATCTTGGGTAGTATCTGTATTTGGATGACTCTGGTCTCAGGAACAGCTCTGGGTGTTATCAAGTAGTTTATGTTTGTTTTAGTAATTTGTCTTGTCGACGTCCATATCTAGATGTAACTGACGATGATTATAAAAGCATCTCTCTTGATGTTTCTAAGTGTGGTTTTATTGCACCCTGGCTGTCCTTTCATTTGGTGTTCTCGACTATAGTTAATTAGGATTACCTCCAAGTGTTATAACTTTTCGAAGGCTTGATATTGTTATATTAACTTCATTGTCGTGGTATATTTATCTGGATGTTCTTTGTAAAGTTAGAAGCACGTCTGTCTTGAAACAGGTATTTTCTGAGTTAAAGTGCCAAGTGATACACCCCAGGTTAAAGTCATTATAAAATAACATTTTGAACTTGGTGCATTGTTGCTGAAAAATTATTGTTATCTGGGAATTTCTGTTGGAGTGTTTCTTCTAAATGGCAAATGGATAAAGATGTGAACAAATTTACTAAAGGGTTTGTTTTTTCTCCTGATGTCAGATATAAATATTTCTGAACTTAAACTTGCAAAGCCGATTAAAAACTCGTCATTTTGCTTAGAAACGAGAAACTATACTTTATGAATGAAATGCGTTTTTTTTTTAATTTTAGGTGCTAACGATGTTGATGAACAATTACGACTTCAGCAGGCTATGCTGAGACGCCAGGAACTGTTGGATAAAATTAGGGTACGTACCATTTCTACTGGATTCATTTCATTACAGCTTTTAAACTTTTTATCTTGTTCGCATTAAAAGTGGGTTTAAATAATTGTTGTGTTTTGTCTATTGAAATTTTTTAAATAGAAGCTTTGTGCACAAGAAAAATAATTATCAAAATAGTAAAATCATTTTTTACTTTTATAGTGGATTGAGAGAATGCATGCCCAAATCTATTCTTTAAAATAAAATTGTGATTAAATGATTAAGCAATATGTGGATAATTATCCAACGGTTGTATTTGCTTTTTGTTGCCTATTCATCTGTCTTGACTTTTCTTGTCTGGATTGTTATATATATTTTCATAATGTCAAATAACCTCAGTTTACATTCCATAATACATTTTCTGTATAAAGATATATACAAAAACTTTTTGCTGATTTCTATAGTTCAAAAAATGATGTTATACTTAAATAATTTCTTTTAAAATGATGAAAAATTCAAAAAAGATAATCTATGCTGTGTTACAAAACCTTTTTAGGGTCAAATTTTTTGTGCCTGCTGTCTTTAATCAACTAGCAATTAAGAAATCAACAGACACTATTTACTGATATGTGATGTGTAGGTATACGTTAAATCCTTTGAATTTCCTTTATATGAAAAAAGATATTCTTCTATTTTCAGCATGAACAGTTAGTAAATCAAACATCAGCTGCCGACAACCGACGACCTAGGTCATATAGTGCCCGACGTCGATATACACCATCACCAGCTCCCTCCCGACGCTCTCTTCCGGACTTTAACAGAAATAGAGGCGATTATACATACAGAGATTTTCAACAACCTATGTATGCTGACAATAAAGGTTAGTGAGAAATGCCACTGTTAACTTTTGAATATCCCAAAGATATTTCTAGTCTTGCAATATTACTTTGGCAGAAAGGTCACCGCTAGATTTTGTTGATTCCAGAGGTATTTCTAAGAAAGTTTACTGAGAGCTTTTGTATATTCCGCGGATGCTTCTTTCTCGGCAAGAAAACTGTTTCTGATAAAGGTAAATCAGAAAAATCACTGCTAGCTTTTTATATTTCATGGCTATTTCTAATCTTGCAGTAAAAATATATCAAAAATATTGCTGCGAGCTTTCGTTTATTCCGCGGATGCTTCTATCTCGACAAGAAACATAGCTATTTCCGATAAAGGTGAGTAATCTATATTTCTTTTCCTTGCACCAAGGTTTTTTCCGAGATTGTTTATGTTAGATATCACTGCAATTCGTTATATATTCCGAGTGTGTTATCTTTCGTGCAATGAAGTAAGAAGAGTCTGTTATATATCCCGAGTCTGTTATCTTTCATGCAATGAAGTAAGAAGAGTTACGGTTACTTTTTGTGTATCTCCGCAAGCATTTGTATATTGATATCCTTGAAATAAACAAGACAAAGGTATCTTGAATAGCTTTTACCAATTGATATGTATTTTTCGAAATCGTTCAGTATTTTTATTCTTCTGGTATTTTTTTAATACTGCCTGCTAAACGTCTATTAAATTAGATGATATCTTTTCAAAACTCGCGACGGATGTAGGTAGGTTTTCACATGTTCTCATTTTTGGTAGTCTAAGATATCATGGATTATTGGACCTTAATTAGAAAATATAGCATGAATGCTAAAATTGAATATTAGGTGGATATGTTTTGGTTCTGAAGCTACTGATGAGAGGTTACTCCTTGAAATGTACATATAGCCTATCAGAATTATATTTTTTCAAAATTGGTGAACTTGTATTTATCGAACAATCGGAAACAATAGCTAATGTCGTCCAAGTTGGTCTACTTTCTGTAGTATAGTTTGTTACTAATATTATGATATAGCTTATTACACCAATTATTTACCTGATGATAAATCAACTCTTAAACGTAGAATAATGTTATTTTGAAGTTTTTCTGTGTTATAACGCCTAGTTTCCAATTGCAAAGAAGCAAATGCTATAAACAATTTACTTACAAGTCGCTATGGGTTAAAAGGTTGGGGGAGTGTTGAGTACTCTCAAATATCTTTAACCCCGCCACATACTTTATATTCCTGTCCCAAACAAGGGGATTTTAAGGGGATTTTTATGTTTAAATATTACTTGTTTAACATTATTTACTTATTTGGCCGATAGTTGTAATATTTAGATAACTTCACATTTTATTTTCGGGGCCTTTTTACATATCGCCTTAGGGAGAGGATATGGGTCCACTATTGGAGTCCTCAGGGCAGCCTGTCTCATATACATTCATACCATATCGCTTTTCTAGAGCTGATAATAACAGAAAAGATACTGAGCAAGAAATGTTCAGTTTATCTAACTGATACGTTAATCAGAAGCCACAATTTTTACAATTATTTCCAAGAAAGGTCATAGTACTTGATACAAATCAGTTAGAACAAGATTAAGTTGCTCACACTATATTATAAGACATTCTGTATGACATGTTTTTTTTGTTTTTTTGTTAAATATCATGTTTCTTTTACTTTTCAATATCATAACCTACTGTTCGTAAAATCAGTCTATTTTTTAGAAAACAATACCGAATTCCATTTTACCTTATATGTGAAAAGGGAGATTACCATTCAAAATACAAAGTTACCAATGTTGAATAAATAAATGTTCCCACATTCACAAATTTTTATTTAACTGAAATATGTTTAGCTCGCTTTTCGAAGGTATCTTCAGGTGCAGTTTATTTTTCGATCATTGTTTTTTGTTGTTGGGTATTCAAACCCCTGTCCTGTCCTAATTTTTATGTTAACTCATAATTGTAAAAATGAAGTCTAATTATCCATTTGCGTTTTTGACATGAATAATTTTTTGTAAATGATGGATATATTTACTTAAGTTAATACTGTAAAATCTATGAATATAACCATGTTTATAATTATAGGTCCCTTTCCTACATTATTATGAACATCAAACGCACTTTAAAAATGTAACCATGACCTTATGAAAACCATAGGGGACTGTTTTTTCATAGGTTAGATAGAGAAGTACCTTCCTATAATTATAAAATTTATTATTGTAATATTAATAAAGAATTAATATCATTTTACCAAGGAAGAAATTATAACTATGCTGCCTTTATACAGCATATAATTAAGGTCAACCCATTATTTACTGCCTGCATCCTAGGTAAATAAAAACAACATCGATGTAATATATTTACACGCTAAGAAGTATAAAATAAGTATCCCATAGCAATGTGCAGGAGATAGAAATCCTTTACATTCGTATTTTTGGTAACACAACCGTATGTTTATTCAATAAAATCTCGAAATTCTAAAGAAAAATTGAAAAGCTATTTGTTAATTTTAGGCGAATTGGAATATTCTTTTATACATGCTATTTAAACTGTGTATTTAATATTCATAAATTTTTGTTAATACATCTTTAAAATATGTAGTCCAATAGAAAACTATTGATAAAATGTTTAGAAGCGTCAATACAATCTTATTCTGTTTGGGGTGAGAATTTGGTTTTGTTATTCGGACAGACAAACCTTTTGTATTCATTTTACAGTATATAAACACCTATATATAGGTATTGAATTCGTGTGAAAAGATTCTTTTTCGTTTTTAATTTTTAAATAAGAATTAACTTCTGAAGGTATATAAAAAGAAACCGCCGTACCGTAAATTATTTATTTAATGATTTTACCATGGTGATTTAAGTAGTCCATTCGGAAGATCTCACTTTGAACGTTATTTTCGCGTGGACGTGAAAAGGGACGTATTGTTTTCTCGCTGAGTGAAAAGCGTTGTTAAAAAGAAATTAATAACAAAAAGTGAAGTTATATTTTCTTGGAACTGTAATAATACTACTTAAATAAAATTAACAATGAAATGGAAAAATGGTTGATTGATTCCGGAAACGCTGTTGTTGAGGATTGGGCCCGCAATGAGCCTCAAGGTAAAACAATGTATAGCTATTCGTTTCTTTCAATTCCTTTCATAAGTTATGTTTTAGTTTCAAGTGAAAGAAGAACAAAAAAAAAACAAAAAAAAAAAAAAAAAAAACAAAAAAAAAAAAAAAAAAAAAAAAAAAAAAAAA
>JARWCS010237034.1:0-13532 GCA_034783895.1 Geukensia demissa
AAATATATATCTTGCACTAGATTACACAGATAGACTACAAATTGAAAGAATACACGACGATAGAAGACTGCTTTAAATTTTTAGAAAAAAGACGTACGTTTTCCAGTGCATTTTAAATAAATTATGTACCAACATCATTCTATTCGATTTTCAACTTAAGGTGGGAATATTAAAGCTCCTCTTTACCTTAAAAAGGGAATAGTTAAATCAGGAGACAGACAAGACCGTGACCTACAAAAAAAGAAACAAAAGACAAACAGAACACACAACACTATACAGAAAACTAAAGCTAGAGTAATACAATGTACGACCCCACTAAACCAGAGTGAGTTCAGGTGCTCCGGAAGGGTAATGTACTCTTTTTCCGCTAGTGGCACTCGTCGTGTTACTCAGTAGAGTAGACAAGACCAGTGTATAATCACAATCGATGTTAGTCTTATGTAAATCTTGGCAAATAGCAAATATCATAATATATTAAAATCCTTTCAGTTATACACTATTTTCCATCAGGGCCTATAATTAAAAATGACATTATATGTTCTGGTTGAGCTTGATAAATAGTTATGGTCGCTACCGCAATATATAAATACACCTGTCAAACTGAACAAACTTGAAACTAATCTTAAGAAATGTATCTTTCAATTCAAAGGGATTCATTTGATGCCTTCTCTTGTTCGGGAATATACAGCGTATCCAATGGGACAAAATATATATATATATTTAAATATTTTTTTCTCTCTATATTTGTCCAATGTCTAAATCTGAGTCTGATTTATATTTATGAGAATGATATGGGGTAAATATTAAAGACCGAATTCCAACACGAGTAACCAGAGGGAATTTACAAATCTAGAGGTCATTATTATAAGGCCTTCAACAAGGGTGGAATACCAGTCCTTGTGAAAAGCTCTAAATCGCCCCAGTAAAAATCGTGTATGCGTAAAATAATACTGTTCTTATCTGAATATTATCAAAAAATTTACATGTAACATAAAACACAAAGACAAACCTATGACCACAATTCCTGACTTGGGACAGGTACATGGGACATGTGGTGGGGTTAAACTAGTTTAAGGAAACCTAAATCCTACCTCAATAAGTGTTTAAAGGAAAAAAATCATAGAAGAACCACAAGAATTCATTTTGAGTAAAAGTAAAATTTTCCTGCAAATTCTGTCATCAATGGTCCGACATTAGCATATTAATACCTTTAACATTAATTAAATAAAAACGGTAGCATCATATTGAATAGTAAAACTTTGATTGATATATCAATATGTTTTTTCCTTTGAAGTCTTTTGTCTCGGTGATAATTCAGAAAAAAATAGATTTTTATCTGTGAAAATTGTTACCCCCTGTTTAAGTTGCGTAAAGAATGTAAAATTCCGAAGTATTTCCTCAAAGCAGGCTGTGGTTTTCCTTATAGAAAACGATCCCATGATGGTTTTGAGACTATTTAATCAACAAGATATAATTGTAAATTCTAAGCCATTATATAAACTGTTTAACCACCAGTTTGCAGTGTTGTCAGATATTTTATGTTGATTCCTTAAATAGAAAAACCGCTTCGGCGGTGTAATGGATAGCGTGCTCGCCTTGAGTGCGGAAGGTCGTGGGTTCGATCCCCGGCAGTGGCAAACCAAAGACATTAAAATTGGTATTTGCTGCTTCTCCACTAAGCACGCGGCAATAAGGAATAAGAGCAAAGACTGGTCGGCCCAGAGTCAGAATAAAGTGTCTGGGTAAAGTGGCATGGCGGACTGTTGCTTTCGTGAGCTAGCACGTTAATAATCCGTGTCGGTCTAGTACAAAGCAGGGTTCATCATCATTATCATCATTCATTAATCTGCTGTCGTCGTGAATATGCATGAAATATTTGCCACTGGACGTTAAGCAACATTCAATCAATCAATCAATCTTAAATTGTAAAGTATATCGTATTGAAATTTAACAAGTGTAATTATGAATTGAATTTTGTCAGTATGGGGTAAAGTAATAATAATAAATTTTAAAAATACTCATATTTAATAAACATCTGGAGATAATTAAAACAAAACATACAAGAATGAGCAGACAGAATTGTAAGTAAACGTAAGAAGACAGCTGAAATCATGGTAAAAAAATACAAATTTACCAATGTTTAATAAAAATGGAAAATTTAGGTATGCTATATATGAACAGAACAAAAAAAACTCAGTACTAAATACACTTCGTAAAAAACTAAATCGTGCATAACTCAAACCCTATGGAAAACATGAACTCATTTGCTCCGGAAGGGTAAGCCACTCCTGCTTCATTATTGGCACAGGACTTGTTATTTATTGACAGTCCGGACAGGATGTGATAATGTTTCTTGTAGTATTGATTCTAAAAAGGCTTGAAGATTAATTCTAATCGTTTTGCTAAAAAATGGTCAAACACATTTGTGACAGTTTTGCTTGAATTTTCACTTATAAAATCCCATTAAATTTTCAAATACTGTTTTCAGTTTAATATTTTGATAAATGCTGAATCCCCTCGATTAGCACAAAATAAACATTAATCTGCAAACGTAATTAATTATTAATTGTTCTAGGTGTAACAAGTAAACAGTCTTCCGAGCAATAACATATTTCTGTAATTTTAACCTCAGATACAATTGCGCAGAGATCAGATCTAAAATTTGAAACAATACCAATGATTCCCTAAAAAAACTACAACATCAATACAAACCCTTTATTATCCTATGTTATTTTCAATATATAAAAAGCTTTATATCAGAAAAATCCTCCTATTTATCTTTTCGCACAACAGGTGAGAAATAAACTTCATTTAATGTCGTATTTGATTGATTTAAAGATAGGTTTACTTATTGATAAGCAAACAACAAAAAAGAAAATAACCTCCAAAAATGCTAAAGGCTGATTGTATACGACAAGCCTAAAATTTATCGTCTTGACCGAACTGTTTTAGTTTGCTTTTAGCTTGTTTCGCCAACTTGCTGAAAAAATCACCCATTTTTCTAAGTGTATAAACGGACCTATTAATGTCCTCTCTGTTTTTGTCTTTGTTTTAAAATACAAAATTACCAATGTTAAATATATATGGAAAATTTAGGTATGCTATATGTACATTGCAGGGAGTAACCTCTCATCAGTAGCATGAGCAACGAAATATAGGAAGTCATAGATTCAAATATAGCAAAAGAAGTACTCAAATCCAAACAAATCGAAATGAGAAGCCAAATCCGACGGCAGGGACAGCTACTAAGTGTGTTACTTTTCGAGGTCTTTCCGTATTTCCAGTGTTTTAGATTTTTTTCAAATGCAGCAAATTTCTGTAAAACATTGTTTGATAAATTTCCATGTCAGACAAGTCTGACAACTGGGCTGGTATTTTAAAACACCCAATATATTTCAGGCGTATGTGATTGCATATCACGAGAAATACTAAACAATCTGCAATAATCTTGGATGCTGCTTCATGTAGCCTCATAGAAAGAGACAAGAAGTAATACCAATTTATCCAATATCATATCCCGCCATGATAGTGTAATCTATAATTTGTTTTGTTGTACTGGATAAATTGACAGAAACTTGGCATTTTTCTAAACTCTCTGTTTAATTCTAATGTTGTAATATAAAATATAAATGTCACTTAATAACTAATGAAAATATAAATGAAACCTCCCTATATTTATTATCTACTAAAGCTTTTTTCGATAAATTGTTTTAATGACGTGAATTCTGCCTATCCTATCCCTTTTTGTTAATCTCAGCAACCAGACTCAGAAACACTGATTAGAAAGGGAAGTCCTTAAAATGGACGAATGGGCGAATTTCCCTTCAAAAGTTTTCCGGTACGATTTAGAGAAATTTTTCATAATAATATCAGCACTCCTGCTCTAAGAATAATTGTGATGAAAGCTGTAAAATACGTGTTAATGCTTATTCCCAAGACAGTTACTGGTCTGACTTTAAAAAGTGCCTATGTGTTATAATGGACCTCCTTACAACGTCATAAACCATAATTAGCTTAAAACGGATCTTACATATGAATAATTCCCCTCATATTTTGTTGAATATCACAAGTATTAGGTTTCTAAAAGTTTTTAACTTAGCATTTTAATGATAAAGAATATAAATATTTTATGATTTCTAATGAGACTTAAATGAAATATCTATCCACATCGAATAATCAATAAGCCTCGGAGGCGGGCGAGACAAAGGGGCGTCAGTGTCAATTAAGAAATGTTGAAAAAGAAGTACCCTTCTACCCCGTATTTATTTGACAGCTAATGCTAAATTTTCATCAAAGTAAAGTGATTTTGTATAACGTTTGCAGAGATCCGTTAAATAAAGATTTGAACAATTTGTCTAATTTGCAATAAATAAATGGTATATTAAAAGGAAAAAACGCCTAAATTCACCTGTCAAAGTTAGAACCACATGTACTTCTCTACGAATGATTGAGCAATTAAAGTTATTAAAGTAAAGAAGTAATGATAATACCTCATATATGTTTTAATGAAACTACTTACAATCTAATAAACCATAGTTTGCTTAAAACGGAACTTGCATGCTGCATATGGCTGTCAAATTTAATGGAAAGTGATCATATAAAAAATATTTTAAGTATTATGTTCCAAAAACCTGTCAAACTAAAAATTTTAATCACGCAATATGTGATTTATTAAAAGATTTTTGAAGATATCGACAAAAAATCATAAAGAAAAAAAATCCATCGACATCCTATAAAATACAAGTCCACCAATATTACATCAATATGGCGAATTTTTATATGTACATTTAAGGGAGCAACCTCTCATCAGTAGCATTAGAACCAAAACTTAGAAGGTTCCAGATTCAAACAAAGCATAATAAGTATTCAAAAACCAAACAAATCGAAATCGGAAGCCAAATCTGATGTTAGTGACAACTACTAAGTCAATAATTCATAAGCCCCGAGTAAGACGAGCGATTGGAAACGATTGGCCTACCATCAGTTATATAACTATTTATGTCTGATTTATTGAACTCTCGGAATCTGCATTACACTGTACATGTTCAGTGTTCTGTATATTAGGATTTTCTTGCAAATTAAGACATATTTGACATTAAAATACGTTCTATACATCATCTTGTCATTATTTCCGGTAAATTTTATAACAATAACATTTGCACTCCTATCATCTACAAAAATGAGAAATAAAAGCTGTTTAATACGTGATAATGGTTATCCTGAAGATATATTCTGGCATGACTTTAAAAAGTGCAAAGTTATAATGGTTCTTATAACTATATCATAACTGTAATTAGCTTACATTTGACAGAGTTATTAAATATTTTAATATCAGAAAACCAAATTGACTTTAATTTTATTACAAAGAGGTATTTATATTTAAAAACTGAAGATTCGAACTGTAGGGCTGACACGTACGAATCACGGAAAGTGACGACCACGACGAATGGCGTAATAATCGAAAACGTAAAAAAAAATCAGCTGTGAATTTGTTAAATTCTGTATAAACTCCTCTTTGACCTAGGCTTTTCTATATTGGCGTATAGGTTGAAATATGCCTGTGTACATGCTATTTTATATCGGAGAAGTGTTAGACATTTTTATTTTCTCTCTAGGAGTGTCAAATAATAGTTGTTAATAATGAAGATTTCGTAATTTCATCGGTACATCCTCGAGCTACATTGTAAGCTATTATAATCAGTCTTCAATATTAATAGTCAGAAAACGTAAGCAGTTATATTGTTTATATTCTTATGTAGTTTCGTTAATGGCTTTACCAATCCTTTCCCTTGCTATGCGCATTGCTTAATCATCGCAATCCCAGGTATCCTACTCACCTGTTGGAAATTGGTCTGATTTACAGGGATGAATTTTACATTGTTATAATTTAAATGTTTGTTGTGTATCAGATTCCTTTTCTTCACTAAAATTGTATATCCATGAATGATGAATTTTACATTGTTATAATTTAAATGTTTGTTGTGTATTAGATTCCTTTTCTTCACTAAAATTGTATATCCATGACTAATTACGAGGATATTCACCAGCCCGTTGTTGACTTTTCTGACATGGAATTTATCAAACAATAATTTACAGCAATTTGCTGCATTTCTTTAAATTCTAAAGCATTGAAATCACGGAAAGACATAGAAAATATTGCATTTAGTAGTTGACCCTACCGTCGTCTATGGCTTCCGATTTGTTTGCATTTGTGTGCTTCCTTTACTATGTTTGGATCTTGGGCTTCCTATGTTTCGGTTCTAATGCTACTGATGTGAGGTTACTCCTTGAAATGAACGTATAGCTACTTAAAAATTCATCATATTAATTCAACATTAGTAAACTTATATTTTATTTCTGACGAGATAATGATGCCAGTTGTTGATACAAATTTCTCAGAAAAGAGGCATTGGTAGCTATAAGTTTTATCCTAAGAAAAAGGAGATTTAACCATTTTATAAATAACAAGCTCTTTAATTACAATAAACAATTTTCTTCCCTAATTTAGACTCAGATATATATTCTGGTCGTGCAATTTCTTAAAAAATATGTTTCAGAATTTACTCCTTAACAAATCAATAATCTTGTCGGCAAATTTTCTTGTAGTTCACAATTGTCACAGAGCCTCCCCCGCCAGATCTCAATAGTTTCTGACATATACTAAATCAACTGCCTATACAATCTATCTTCCAGGCATTGTTACAAGCATTAGAACTCCTTAATGTTTCCCGTTCTTTTTTCAATGTTTCGTTTATGGATTATATAATTTGAAAATCCTTTATAGAAGAAGCTTACTTAACTTGCTTCCGGTAAGACGTCTTCCCACATAAAGCATGTCAATTTTGTTTTACCAAAACGGTATATTTTGCCTGCCTTTGACTAAAATTGTACTTTTATGTTTATGCCAAGCCGTGCGAAAATGTTATCAGACATTGCTCAAATATTACATCCGACTCCTTCGAGAATCCAAATAATCTTACAAGTCTACGGATATAATGTTAAATGTGTGGTTAATATATGTTTCAAGATGATATGCTAAAACCTCTAATTTCAGCTTCGGTTACATAGATGAACAATACACGATTTGGGGATTAACTTCACGACATCTTTCCAAATGAGCTTGAAATTAAAAACGCAACAGGCACTCCCAAGTGCCCATAGGAATGCCGACCGTCTGCTAGACAACTCGTCCACCAAACTGGATAAAGGTGTTGTCAATTAGGAAATCTAACATTTGTGTAATATTCTTCCCGGGACACATACTTCTGATAAATATTTCCGAGTCATCATCCTTTGTATTTTTAAGTGTTCCTTTTTCTTATCTCTTTTTGGACTATTCGTTTGAATCACCTTTCTAGGCATTTTGTTGGTGCATACCATTCCAATAGTTCAAAATAGCTTACCGAAAATACTTTATTTATGCTGTAACAATCCTAATTCGCTATATATGGCAAAAAATATAGAAAAAGAAGACGAGATAGTTATCCAAAACTGTAAATTGCAAACATCTACAGGTTTTCCTAGTGCCTTCAATAAAGGACACTTATACACTCCCTACAACAAGCTGTAAAATACCCCAAAATAAATAGTGGTGATATTCAAATGTAACAACTCTCTGTCAGATAAGTATACAATGTCAAACAGGTGACATTTTAACATAAAAACAACGACATTCACTGAATTAGAGGTTCCTGGCTTGGAACAGGAACATAAAGTAAATGGAGGTGTTAAACAGTTTTGTGAGTAATCAACCCTCCCCATAACCTTGGACTGTGGTGTGACAAAAAAAATACGGACTGTATATAATTCATCTAAAATATGTACAACTAAGTTTATAGAAGAAGCGAAGCTGCTTCCTTACTGCTTTTGACGAAATCAGGTTGTGCTTTGCTTTTAGTCTTACATCTAGTAGACTAAAAATTCTTGTCCGACAGTTATCTACCGCTAAGACTTGCCTTTGTCCCAAATTATTGACTTGTGATATTGTCTGACCTGAAATTTGCTTGTTAGTATCCAGATTTCTATGTTCTATTGTAACACGGTCTGCCTTAAGCTTTGTGTAATTTATATATATTTTGAACCAAAATATCCCTGATCAATTGTTCATGACATGTTTATAATGTCTTACTCCTTCTGTACTCTTTTCTTTGCTAGAAGGGGCTGTCTAATTATGCTATTAGAAGGAAAATTACTGTGTATGTTGGCGTTATGAAAATATACTCGTAGGCTTAATAGATTACGCAGTGCAATTCCAAAATTCATCGATGGTAAAGAAAAGTGAAAATAAATCTAAATAACGCTGATATTAAATCTTTTAGACCCCCCGAGTCAGAGTTTCTTTGATACATTGTGTTTATCATTTTTATTCCAATGTAAAAAAAATCTGACCAATTGTCCTGACTAAAGTGTATTTAAAAAAATTAATTTATAGCCAAAAATTCGAAAATGCGAAGTAAGGAAAAAAGAAAGATTAGCATCAATGAAATTATCAAAAGGCATTCAATCTACATTGATCATTACGAAACAATTGTATTAATTAGATTCTTTCAAGAGAAAGAGAGAGATTATTGCTCACTATGCAGAACTGCTTATAACAACTTATAGGTAACTTTCAAATGAAATATATTGACAAAGTCTCAATTTGCGCTAAAACTGTTGTCCCGCAAATATGTAGCAAATATATTTAGAATTCAGACCCACTTTGGCTGTTTTTCACGGTTTTTTTTAAATGCAATTAATACAGTCATCTACAACGAACAGCATGCGATCGATTACGATTGCCTTCCACAGTTACTTGTACATGCAATTCAGACCAAATAAAACTTATCTAAGGTCGATGGAATTATTTTCCGTTTAATGGGAATATTTGACCGATGTAAACGTAACTTTACCAGGTTATACCGATTAAAATGAATCATGAATGGCGTTGGCGGATAACATCCTGAATTTATCTCCTTAGTCTGTAGCCCGAACCGATAATAAATATAATACTTCTATATACATATTTTAAGTAAGTTTGTTGTCTCTTTTATCAACCCCCCCCCCCCCCCCACCGAGCAGGGAAAGTTGGAGTTTAATTTGATAAAATTGATTACTGACCTTTTAATCGCCTTTTTTCCTACTGTTTTGATTATTCATTCATTTTGGATTTCTTTAATTTTTTTTATTCCAGTGAACAGGGTAATGTTTTGGATTTAAAAAAACACGACGCCGTTTTGACGTCATATTAATTGTGTTTCAAATATTTCAAACCATTGCTACAGATTGAGGGTTGATTAGCTGACCCTTAAACATTAAATGCTGTTTGCGTTTTCCAAAATTGTAGTTTTGTGGGTATTTGGACGCGTTTTCACCTTTGGTATAGACGATATACATGTACATGTACTTATCTTTGGCTTGTTAAATTTATCGGCATTCAATAAGTTGACTACACTCTGTTAAAAACCCTCTTCTCCGGCTTGTTATTAAGCAATAATTGATGGTTGATTGAATGTATCTTAACGTCAAGCGGCAAATATTTCATGCATATTAGGAACGAGAGCATATTAATGAGTGATGATTAATGAACCCTGTTTTGTACTAGTCCGACACGCTGACCCGGATTGTGAACGTTAAAGCTCACGAAAGTAACAGTCCACAAGAAGACATGCCCCTGCACCAAGACACATACTCTGACTCTGGCCGACCATTATTTGTTATTACTCCTAAATTCTGCGTGCCAAGCGGAGAAGCAGCAAATACCGATTTTATGGTCTTTGGTTTTACTCACCCGAGGATCCAATCCACGATCTTTTGCACTGGAGGAGAGCACTCATTACATCATCGAGGCGGTCTGGAAAGGCTTGGAAACGTATTGCAGCGAGTAGTTAGCCCTTCTTCTGAATCTGGCTTCCAATTTTGAATTCGTTGAATTTGAGTATTTTTTACTAGATTTGGATCTCGAACTTTCTTTGTTTTGGTTCAAATGCTAATACTGAGAGGTTACTCCTTGGGTTGTACATTAACCTTGTATTTTGAAATCACTGGGCTGTTGTCTCTGCCGATGGACCAGTGGTCCCCAAGGTTATCAACCACTTCATGGTAACGGTTTAGAGGAATTACTGGATTTGTTTAAATTCTAAAGCATTGAAAATACGGAAATTCTTCTATGATTGATTGAATGAATGGTGCTTAACGTCCAGCGGCAAATATTTCATGGATATTCTGAACGAGAGCATATTAATGAATGAAGATAAATGTATCCTGCTTTGTACTAGATCGACGCGCTGAGCCCGATGGTTAACGTGCTAGCTCAGTAAAACAACAATCCGGGTATACATTAGAGAGAAAGGATATTGTGTAAATATTCATGACACAACATTCTCAAATATACAAGTAAATTCCGAGCAAAGGAACAGCGTTTTGATTGCTGTTCTTTATCTCAAAGTCACAGTAAGGCCTTCAACACGGAGTAAAAATTCGCACCTCACTGTAAATTCAAGACGACGCTAGCAACGGTTTGAGTGGAATGTCGTTGACACTAAATATATTCATTGAAGCACACAAATGCGGGGTAAGGTCAACAAATCACTGATATGCATGGGTTAAGAATTCTAACAAAATCTGTCATAAGTTGCCTGACAGTAATACACACAAAATCAAACACAACGTTTAAACAAACACAGGGCACATCAAGATTTATTTAAATGACTTATCTGTTTAAAATAGCTTGAATAGGGCAGATAATAAACGAATGATCTGCTAAATAATTTTCAATTAAGACACTGGCCAAAAAAGGAAAAATGAAGGCGTACACATAGAGTTAGTTATCTCAAGAATAAATACGCCATAATTGGAAAAATATGCCTTTTTACCCAGACACATTTTTCTGAATCTGTGCCCAACAGACTTAGCTCTAACTCATAGTTTCTGCATGTTTCGCGGAGAAGCAGCAAATATCATTTTTTATGCTTTTGGTTTGACCAGGACGGGGATCGAACCCACGATCTTCCGCAGACTAGGCGAGAAAGCTTACCATTACATCACAGAGGCTGATGTGCCCGGCCCAAGCCAGGAACCTGTAGTCCAGTGGATGTCGTTGTTTAATTAGTCATTTATTGTTTTAGGTTCACCATTTTTGCAATAAATTAGTTTTATGTATAGTTTCACATTTTGTATATCCGGGCCTTTTACAGCTTCCGTTATGGTATGGACTGTGGTTCATTGTTGAAGGCCGTAATGGGACCTGTAGAAGTTTAAATTATACTGTCATTTGGTGGGTGGCTGTCTCGTGGAAAATCATGCCACATCTCCTATTTTTATATTCGAAACGTATTGCATCGTTAATTGGCCTTAACTCTGGATCTGGCTTCACATTTTGAATTTGTTGAATTTAAGTATTTTTTATTTTGTTTGGATCACGGACTTAATAGGTTTTCGTTCTAATGCTACTAATGAGAAGTTATTACTGGGATTGTTCTTTTAGCCTATCACATTTACCTTATTTATTAAACATTGATAAATTTAATTTTGAAACCACTGTGGTGTTGTCTCTTCAGATGTATCAGACGATCCCAAAGTGTTATTAACCAGATCCGATAACCGACCGTTGACATGAAATACATGTATCACATAATACCTATATTAATTTTATGCACTGTATGATCATTTCGTCGATTCACAACTCAGCCGTACTCGAAGTCAGAATTTTGGTTAATCGGATAAAAATACAATGAAAATTAATTAAATATAATTCATCAAATACCGTTTTAGAGAAATTCTAAAGCACTAAAATTCGGATAAACTTCGATGGAATGGTGTTTTTATTGAGTGATGATGAATAAACCGTGTTTTGTACTAGACCGATACGATGAGCCGGATTGTTAACGTGCTACCTCACAAAAGCAACAGTCAGCAGGAAGACATGCAATTTTATATACATATACAGATACTCTGAATTTGGGCCCTTACTCCTAAATGCTGCATGCTTAGCGGAGAAGCAGCAAAAATACAAATTTTAATGTTTTTGGTTTGATCCGGACGATCCTCCGCACTCGAGGCGAACATGCTAACCATTATATCACCGAGGCAGTCTGGAAAGGCTTAGAATCGTTTTCACTGAGTAGTTAGTCCTCTGGATCTGGTTTCCAATTTCGAATTTGTTGGATTTGAATACTTCTATTTTACTATGCTTGAATCTCGGACTTCCTAGGTTTTTTCTAATGATACTAATGAGGGGTTACTCCTTGGATTTTACATTTAGCATATCAAATTAACCATATTTATTTAACATTTGTAAACCTGTAATTTTTGTATTTCATTTCTGCTGTTACATTGACTGGAGACAAAATTAATGTTAATTACATTCTTTTCTATATGTAAATTGAGACATGTCTTTGTGCGTGTTGGTTCAAAGTTCAGTCATTCTCAATTTTTTTAATGAAAATACCGATTTAAGGGAGCGAAATAAAAATACGACATATTTAAACGGACGAATAATTCAATAAATTCTTATTTTAAATATTTTGTTTCATTTCAAAATGATAAAAATTAAGAGATACTGAACGATTTGATTCTACACGTTGCGTTGTACATTTATTTTTTTTCAAAACAGTAGAGTGATGTGAAAACTAAATCCACTGGGGAAATGCTAAACCGTAGTTCATCTCAAAGTCACTGTGGCATTCCCTTCGATTCTGAAATAAACAAAATCTTTGTTCAGTGTCACGTGGTTAGGTTTCCGTATCAGTCTAATACAAATGTTTCCTCACAAAAATATTTGATTGATCTGCATTTCGCCTACAGACTATATAAAGACAGCATACATCCACAAGTTTTGCCTACAATTACATTTTGATTCAATATATCAAACACAGTCTAGTGCATTAATGAAGTTTATTACGCTACCTGAAGATAATTATGTTTACGTAATCGAGTGTTGCGCAGGTTTGATACAAAGATGGAGATGTTAGATAAAGGTCTGTTATTCAATTAAAATTTCAATTGCAAAACATATACATAACCTCGTCCCCCGAGGGAGCGGGGTATAGAAGTAGGCCGTTTGTTTTTTTCTGCCTGCAAGTGGTCGTAAGAAAGGACAGTTTAGACTTCCACTGGAAAACTAACGGGTTGCTTGGGGTCGGAAAATTAAGCCTTGTAATTGTTCTCCTACTGACAATTCAAAATGAGCTGTTACAATGGGTCTATAACGTACTTGGAACGTGGTATTGTCTATACTTGGGGAGTCTTAACCGTCTCGACCCGGACGGATTGTAAATTAATACACAACCCGCAGCGAGGGACGCCCTTTTTAAAGGACTAATGCCTCCAAGACAGAGATATCAAGTGCCTATTGTTTCACCCGGCACAATACTCCACCTCCCCTTTGCAAAGTTTGTGCCGGTTGACACTTGTTATCTCCATCTTGGAGGCATTAGTAATTTCAATATGCTTCCCTTGCTGTGGGGTTGTATGAATTGACAATCCATCCGTAGGGAGACGTTAAAGACTCTCCAAGTCTTAAAGACCCCATTGTAACAACTCATTTTGAATAG
>JARWCS010237142.1:0-13531 GCA_034783895.1 Geukensia demissa
GGCACCCCCCCCCCCCCAATACCTACATGTATATACAAAATTTCCAACTGCCAATTCCCTGCAATATCTGTCTCCTGATTATTCAACCCTCTTCAAACCAAGGCGACCGTGTTACCCCTTGCACGGGTTATTATTCCCAATATTTTTACACTATCCAGCAGGGGGCGACTTGCCTATTACTATTAAAACTAATACATGATACAAAAATGTATCGACCTCGAAAAAGTACTCGTAGTTGCTTGTTCAAAACCAAAAAGCAACCGATTAGGAAACTAAGTGTCCTTTACTACGGTGTCAATAAAAACACGTCTAATTGGATTTAGTGTTTAAATAGCATTAGAAATCAAAGGAAACATGGGTTGTGCAAATTCGAATATAAAAATATATAGACAGGAAGAAGAAAATGTTATAACAAATATATAAATTGTTTAAGCTATTAATAAGAAATTCAACATTAGTACCAATAAAATCCATATTTCAAGATTTAATGACAATGCTGTGAAGAAATCCTTCACGAATAAGTTTATTAAGATGAATTTTAAGACCATGCGGATTTCGTTTAAATTTACGAGCTTTTTTCACCACATTACCGTAAAAAGTAGGGTGTGATATCCCATGTTTCATAAGATGATTACAAATTACTCTAAATTAAGATACCAAATCTTTATATTAATGAAAGAAGTTAGTAATTTTTTTAATCAATTTGTAGGAACGAAATCAAAATAATTTTAATTTTCAAAATGAGGGGGTGGGCAGACCACCTGGGATGCCCACGGAATGTATTTTTTCTTAGCGATAAAGATTATATAAGGCTAAGGAATTGGGATCTGAATGATTTTTTAACTTGTAAATTTCGAAATGAAAAGGTTGGGGCCGATTCCCAGGTATGACCAAGGAGCTGATAAAAATTATATATATCTTTAGGGTGAGAATCTGAACCGTTTTTGAGATAACTCACGGAAATCAAGGATATATGTGGTTTAGGTTTGGAACTTGTGTAACTTTTGAGATAACTTGTAAATTTCAAAATGAGGAGGCGGTGGGGCTGACCTCCATGGATTGAACCTGTGTTTTCACGTTGACTTATGAAATACACGGTTAAGTGGTGGGAATCTGAATCGTTTCTTTAAATAACTTTGGTATTTTTTAAATGAAGGGGTGGGACGAGCCCCCAGGAATTATCAAAATACTAGATAACTGTGATTTCAGATTAGATAATGTGTGGTTAATAGGTGCAGATTTAAACTAGTATTGACATGATAATAGTGATAAGACTAATGTACCCATAAGCCAACTGTGTATTCAAGTCACTGAGGCCATTATAAAAACTCCGAAACATTTGACACGGTCTTATATCTTAAGTGCAATTACTAACTAAGTTTCAGATTCGTATTCAAATAACCAGAGACGAAAATGTACCTCTGGCTATCTGTGTATCCCAGCCCCTAAAAGCATTTTCAAAATTTTGAAACCTTTGGCAAAGTAAACTTTTCAAATGCAATCGCTGAGCATTGTTTCAGTTACGTATTCCTTATAACCTGAGGGGTGTTGAATGCCAAAGGAACTGCGTATCCTAAAGCTGCTTGTTTCACCTAGGTCCAGGGCACTATTTATAATCCAAAACCTTTGGCATAGTCCCCATTCATAATGTAATCAATGATCAATGTTTTATCTATCTACATCAAGGGATTACTGAGATTAGTGATTAGATTCCGAACATAACGACTAGTCGAGATTGAGTGCGAAACCTTTTTACCCCGACAAGTGCATAAAATACAAACCAAAAGAAATGTAAAACGGCTAGGCAGTCTATAAATACGCAGATACGGGCATCATTGATTGGTTAAAATACCTTTTGCGACAAAAGTCAAAATTCTCAACTACAATTACAGAAGAGAATGTTAAAGTTAAATTCGACAACCTGCGGCTCTAGAAAAACATGTGTGATTGCCCTGGTCCTTAAGACAGACCAATATATTATTATAAAGATAAAATATTTTGATACATTTTCTCCCTCAGTAACTACTTTCTAATTGTTTGATAAAATGTCATGAGTTAGTTTCAAAGATTGTAGTTGTGAAATTATATTTAACTTACATGTATGTGTCTCCAGCTACCTTCATAAGTGATAGGAATTCTTATTATTCAGGCTGGCAAAGGAGTAGGTACGTTAAGGTCCATATTTGGCCCAAAATTTAAATTTTATGACACAACAATAAGTTGTTGTAAAAATGATCTTTAATAATCGTCTTTTAATAATTCATAACTTAAACTCATATTATTTTCATGATTTTGACCATAAAACACGGTACATTTGACTATTTCATCAAGAATGTAACAATACCAACCTTTTTGGAGGTGTTTTGCTCAAAATAGATGCGTCCGTACAAAAACATCACAACGATATTTTAACTAAAGCTTTGTACTTGATAGACCTTTATTTGTGCAAATTTTTGTGCGATCAATATCCAAAATCGACGAAATTGTATTAAATTTCGTGTCAAATGAAGCAATTTCGGATTATTTTCATAATTAAAGCAATTTATATGTCCCATGTGACCGTTGTACAACCAATTAAACTAAAAAACCTTTTTCAGCCAAATTCTTGGGCCAAAAACCTTGTCCTTTTTGGTGTTTATGGGCAATTTCTTTGTCGTCTCTTAACTAAGTGGAATATCTGTGACATATAACTTTATCACAGCTGAGTAATTTTTGTGTTGTAGTGGGCGCCCATTTTACATTTTGAATTCTTTATACCATGATCAAGTCGTACGACTTGTGTTTCCCCAACACAAATTTGGTACGTGGATGTAATATTAACCAAAATAGTTTTCGTTAACGATAGCATAATCAAGATTCAGTAAAATTTCATCCTGAAACTACTGATTTGATATACTTTTATAAAAAATTTGCAGGCAATTCATTTCCTACAGATTCTAGTACAATTCAAACCAAGCATTTTGATTTGATTTGTATAACTTATATGAGGAAATTAGTAAAAGAAGTGATACCGAATTGGGAATAAAATCGGATTGGTAAGACATATATGTAGACCACGGAAACGACAAAAATATATACACTTGGTCATAAGTTAAGGGCCACCTGATTTTTACATTCATTTTCGGAATCTAACAAATCAGTAATAAACTCTTTTTTTAATGCATGTTATCAAAGTTAACCCCCAAAATATTAATTTGATAGAAAATTTGAGAAAAAAAGGCGAAGAAAAAGGGCCTATTAATTCAATTGTGTAATCAATCACAAATTATTTCCTTAAAATAAAGGGTTTGAAGTTTTTCAAGATATAGAAATTATTAAATCTTGTTTAGAAAACATCTAATGCAGATTGTAGAAAAATGGTTAAACTTTAAGTATTTGATATACTCTCTTTCTTCTTTGTTCAATGATATTTTGTGAATAAGCATTTTTCGGCAAACTTTCACAAATTTTATTGTTTACTTTTTGGATCTTTTCAGAAAATTAACACTGCAAAGGCTCATGCGTATATACCAGAATGGAAATTTTTTTTTTTCGGTATGTCATTCATGTATCAGGTCCTGAAGTTATTTGTATACTACCCCTTTTTGGTTTTCTGTAGAAATAAAATAAAAACTTTGACAAAATCAAAAAATAGGCGGCACTTAATTTTTGTGCAAGTATATATAAAACGTATTCATGAAATAGTGTTATATATAATCTGAATTTAAGGATAGTTGCTCATGTACAGCAGGTATCGTCAGATTTTCCTCGTGTTTTTATCTATTTCGAAACATTGCCACATTTTTAATTTAACCTCCACTTTTCTTTCTTTAAAATTTCATGAAGCACACCTTAAAATCCATCTTACAGGCTTTAAAAAATGAAATCTTCGTTTTTGGAGATGGACCTACTAAGACAGTCTATGAAAAATCAAGATTAACCCTTTTTCGCAAAATATTCAAATGCTTGTTTTTCGAAAACGAGCACAGTAATATCTACCATCAAAATCATCTGACTAACAGGTTTCATTATTAAGCCGTTACCATCGGTGTTCGAAATCACAATATCTTGAACAGGGCGCCTAGCTTGACATATAACGGTACAACATACCTCTCATCCAGAGCTGTATCTCAATAGAAGAGTGTTTACTGGCTGGGTATTCGCTGTACAGATATCTCATGCACAGTGTTTGTGCATTGGGATTTAAATTACAAGGATTAATTGATCAATCTTTGTACTTTAAACCCCTAATGCACAAGGATCTGAGCACAGAAAAATTGGCAAGCCTAAAATCAATATTTTGTTTTGATTTTTGTAGTAGTGCGGGTGTTCGTCAGGGTGAGAATTTATCGCGTTTTTTTTTTTTTTTTGTCATATTCTTAAATGATCTCGTTGAGTCTATATAAAGAGCTTATGACGGGCTTACAAATATAACAGAAGATATTTTTTGCTTAGTAACAATGAAATTGAAACAAATTTAAAGTTCTTTCTTTTAATTCTTGCTAATGACACAGTTATCTTAGATTGCACGCTGTCTGATGACGATGATGATGATGATGATGATGGCAGCCCCTAATGCTATTTGTTTGTATTGCAATATATAGAGAGATTGGAGAGGAATGCTTTAAAAACTTGTTGTTTTTAATAAACAATATAAAATAACATTACTATTTTAAACCTCTTACACTTTAGGAATTAATTTTGCTAGAAATGAAAAAAAAATCAGGGAATTCACTTAGTTTTACAATTTAAGATATTTGATAGAATGGTGGCTCCTATTATATTTATGGGAGTTTGGGGTTTTTATACATGTTATATTATTTAATCTGTAGAATCTTTGTTTTTTTTTTTTCACTTTACAAGATAATCTTAATTGAATTAACAAAAATCAACCCCCAAACACTGCTGTATTTTTTTAAAGTCTAATCTTAAGATATTAGGTCTTTGGCACATAATGGTTAGTGGAAAACAGGATAATATTTGTTCTTTATTATAAAGGCTTCTTTTTTTAAAAAAATGACAAAACTCTTAACGTAATGAGTGTAGTAGTTTATCTGGATCAGTATGTTTCAAAGCAAACTCCTGTTTCAAAAATGATGAAATCCAGGTAAATGGACAAGTATAAACAAAACTTTTACAGTTCCATTTTTGATATGTCGAAAGCTATCCATTATAGAATTTTCAAAGAAATACATAATTTTGAAAGTCATTTAATAACTTTGCAGATTTTAGAAGAGCTCTATGCCATTTTATTTGTATGAATAAAAAATTTCCCCATGATAGGGGAAGATATAGGGACATATCTTTAACATGTCAATTAATACAGGTGCGAAATTTGGTCTCTGTTCTTTACTGCATTGCGTCAGGAAAAAATTCCAAAGTTGACATAATTTTCCAGCTTATCATACCCGATCAATCTGTCATGTTACAGAAGTTCCTCCATAACAAAAGTTCCAATTTAAGAAATACTATATAATATTAGTTCCTCAGGAACTTTTATTGTAATATTTGTTCCTGACGGAATAAATCTTACATAAGACATGTACCTTAAGGAAAAATTATAATGAAATTATCTATAAGAAAAGTTCCATTGGAACTTCTCTTATGAGGAACAAATATATATTGACAGTACTATTGTAAGAATATTGTCATTTTGATGTGTATTCAACACTCAAGCTACGGTGGTTAATTTTGCATTTAGCTCCATTAATCAAGAGTTATGGCAATGGAACTTCATTAATTTATTTATTCAGAGAAAGTACTTTTAAATGCAGCAATAAGGTTGACCTTGGCCTTCATTTTCAGCTCTGACTCTTGTTTGGATTTTCATTTCTCAAGAAGCATACATGTTTTGTCAATACATCTTTAACAAGCTGTAGTCCAGTGGTTGAATTGTAAAGTTTACAATTCTTTAATATTGAACACAATATTTGTTATCTCTAATAAAATCATCGACTTTATTTTTCAGGTTATTAGAGGAAGATTCAGATGTTAATCCAGTAAGTCCTGTATTTACATTAATTTACAACATTTATAGGAGATAATGACTTTCACAGTATAAAACTTATTATTACAGACTTTGTTTTCAGCATTGTATCAGTATATGCAATAGTAAATTATTGTTTAACTCTGCAAACAGAACCACATTGATTTCTCCTTTTTGAAAAAAAAATTATATATATTTTGTAATGCTAAACAAAACTTTGTTTTATCATTCAGTAATAATTTGCAATTTTGTCCTATAAAATGATCTTACTGGTAAATTTAGGATTTTCAGTCTTTTTGCCACTTTTGAAGCCTGAATTATTGAAAACATTTGTGGTATGATTTCTTTTTAAATATGCAGTTAGCTTGAAAGGATGATTTATATTATAAATGAGTGGGAAAGGTACATTTATTGATGTGCTAATCTTTTTCCTTGATTCAATTATTTTCATATTTGTTTAACTTAAAGAGTATTGCTGTACAAGGTTGAGATCATTACTATACTTACAGACAGTACCAGTTAAACCAGTAGACCCAATAAAGACATTGTTTACCAAGCATGCAACAGAAGAGGGTCAAATATTTGCTAGAGAACTCAAACTTTTTCTTAGAGAATTATCAGCTTTAGGTATGTTTTATTGTAATTTATATAAAAATAACCAGATATCAGTCAAATAGTAAAATTGTGAAGCCAAAGACATCCAGTAAGAGTATGTCAAAATAGCCAGAAAATACAAGAAATCTAATGCAACATTATACACTATGTATATATAGTATTCATAAAAAGATGATGCTAAATTTTTAAGGAATTACTATTCTACTGTTCTTAAGATTACTACAGCTGGGAATGACATTGCAAGTGATTCAAAACTAAATGAAAAAGAGAGATTTGAAAGAGTTGTGTTTGAATGGTTATACTGTTTTTGATGATGACTTCCTAATTACGGTAACATCTATGATTTTAAAGTAAATACATTGTACAGTGGAACCTTTCTTGAGAGACCACCCCTTCTCCCATTAAAAAGTGGTCTTCTAAAGAAGATTAATCTAATATAAATTATGCAGAGTTAATATGAAAATGAAAATGAAAATGAAAAGATATGGGGTAAATGTTAGAGAGACTGTATCCAACCACAAGAAATTAGGACATTTGATAGGTTGGTCTTTTAAAAGAGGTTAGTCTCAAAAGGCAGGTTTTATTGTATATGTTTTATTGCTCAGAACTGTAAAAGTATTATCTTGGGTCACCAGATGTAAAACATTTCTAGAAGAGCTCTGACATATAACACTTGTATTTTTCAGAGTATGGAGAATCTATCATGTTCAGTTTAGAAGCCAGTAGATCATTAGTTACATTGATGGATGTATCCTATTTTCTAAATCTTAATTTTCAATATTTGACTGTAAGTGTCTTTGTTTTATATTTTACATTTGAACATAAAAAATGATTATGCTTTGAAAGATTTTAACAGAGTATTGAAGTAACTAATTAGTATCCATATATTTATATAGTTGATGAAAATTAAATTGCAGATTTGATGGGTAAAAATTTGTCTTTTCCTTAACCCAATATTAGAGAAATCGTTCTGGTGCACTTGACTATGATGAAGTCCTGAAAGGCTGGATTGAAATAAAGGCTTACAAGGTAAGATTGCCTCAACCTTATGCTTATGCTAACCTTTAGGAGGATCTGCAGTATCCACTAGTTACAAAAAAACAAGTTTATTAATTTAGAGAAAGAATTTAGAGGACAACCCATTCAAACTGATTGACAAGACTGTTGTCTTATTATGATTATGTTAAATTATGTTCATACCTCCTTCTTTTCCCCTAATTTGTTGATAGCCTATACTTCTTCTGTTCTCAGATTGAAAATTACCAGAAGTAAGAACAGCTCATTCAATTTGTCCAATTTACTAAATTTCAAAAACAAGCATTTTTTTGTTAGATAACATAGGTTTTGGCAGATGTAATAGGTTTTTTCAGTGAGACATTTCAGGATTGTTTTGCTTGGAATTTATTTCAATGTAATGACATGTATAAAAATGTTCTTCCATTCCTATTAAAATATATTGAAGAAAATAGTATCTGAGTTTGTAGTCTACATTGTATTATTACCTTGATTTTAAAAAATCCCACATGTTTTGGATAGTTGTATGTTTAAACTATATATTTTTTATTTCTCTTCATTTCTTTTTCAAAAGTACAAAAGATATTGGGTTAGCTATCAAGAAATAATTTATAGGACACTCTTGTGATGCTATATTGTTTTAATGTCCATTATTGGCATCCATTATGTATTGAACTGTATATTTCATATTTTGGTCCATAAATATGTAACTAGAAATTCATATAGTTTGACTGATCCCCCTTGTATTTGGCCCCTAGAGTGTCTGATGAGGGTAAATCCAGAAATGTGCTTTACATGCAGTTATTAAATATGGATTTTCAATATTTGTTATAAACCTACATAACATGTGAATTGATCTCTCTTGCATATATTCCATATTATTTCTTTTATATATTGTAGGATTTTTCATACATTGTTTATTTTTCAGAAAATATTTGAGCAGTTTGATAAAGATGGTACTAGTAGCGTAGATACTTATGAACTTGGAAAACTATTTAGTGCATTAGGTAAGATCTGTGGTCTATGATTGTAATCTGTATTTTTTAAATATATGTAATATCTAAAAATGCATGGTGATTAATATCTGTAAATAGATATAATTTTCTCTAATGTTGCTCTTTTCACACCTTTTCACACCTTTTCACACAAGCAATGTTTAAAGTACTAATTGTCAATGACCATGCACAGAAAAGATGAACTCTCCTGTTTTTATATCTATACGCAGTTTTGCAATGGTAAAAATTGAATAGAATGAAACGAATTGAAGAAACATATCTTTTATTATAAGCCATTGATAATTTTATTTCTACAGTCTTGATAATTTAGTTATCTTAGCAGTGAAATAATTATAATCTTACATCGTTAGCCATCGAAAATTGTATTTTTACAAACAAGATCCTTTAATATTAAAACTTGGAGCCTTTTGATGAACAATCAAGATTGTGAAAAAATGATCTTCAGTGTCTTAACAATAAAAGATTTTGTTTCTATAATTTTGAATGGCCTGATTTTACCCTTTTAAGTTAAATCTTGTCTGAAAAATCCAGTTTGAAAGTGACATTATCAACCAAAATCTTCTAAACTGTACATGGCATTGATAATCATTGCATGTGGGTTGATGATCACTTTTTAAAAAATGGTTGAGAGGGGTGAAAACAGCATAAAAATTAGAGAAACTATGATAACCAATAGCTCTTAATACTGTCAACTTATATTTGTTCCACACAACAGAAGTTCCAATGGATTTTATTTTATAGATCATATCATTATAATTATTCCTTGAGAAACATTGTATTATATAAGGTTTATTCCATCAGGAACAAATGTTACAATAAAAGTTAATGAGAAACTGTTATATAATATTTCTGCTTTTTGAACTTCTGTTATGGAGGAACTTCTGTTATATGACAGAGTAAGATACAATGTTTAATTATTCAACCACTTAAGTTACCTTTACTGAGAATGAATTCTGTAATGTAACCAATACTTCTAGCTTTTTTAATATATAGTGCACATTTTTCAGCATTCCAAAGCATTGAAAATTTAATTTTTACAGTAACCAGAAAAAATGATTATTATTTTTAACTCTTTTGTATTTTTAAAGTTGGAATCCCTCATATGTAATAAAAGGTTTGATTTGTTCTGAACTTTGCTGACATCCTTCCGAATCACAGTCAAACCACTGTTGCTCAACTTCAAATAATTCAGGACCATCTATCATAACATAAGTCCGTTTATTGTTCTCCACAAGTTTTGGGACCTTGATAATTCAACCAGTCCTTTAATTCAAGCAGTTACTGGGTGTCCCAAAGTTTAACAGTAGGTTATACTTATACATGTTTGCTTATTTAATTTGAATAAATTATAATGAACATTATAGAAAACAACTAAGTTTTAATTGATATAAAAATGACAGAAATTGAAATACAAAATAATGTTAAAAATATTTACACAGGTTCTAGTCTTGGTAAGTTTAATGTTGTAATGTTGCATTACTTCCACTCAGCTGAAACTCACAGTTATTTTCAGTCAAACAAAGCATAGCATGCCTATTAGAGCTAGTAAATAATGTGTGCTCTTGCAAGAATTACATTCCCCTTTGTAATTTCTATTTTAGTTTCAATGTTAGAATTTCTCACTTTATGTTGAAAGTTATTGCTATTAATGAAAACCTGATATAAACTTTTAAAAATCACCATGCTGTTTATTTTTACACTAGACACTGTTCTGACAATATTAACAGACAAGAATACATTGAAAAATTGTTCTCAGTAATGTATGGTCAATAGTTGCCTGGATTCTCCCATTATACCCAGTTGATGACATTTTAGATACTGCATTTTTGGACTTTAAGTTCCCTGGATTCTCCCATTATACCCAGTTGATGACATTTTAGATACTGCATTTTTGGACTTTAAGTCTATGTTGACTATAAATCTTATCTGCATATTCCAAAAGACATAAAAGCGAGGTTGATTGTTTATCCGTGATCAATGATTTTAGTTTTATGTGATTTGTTTTCATTCAAATTAATTTCCGTGAATTGTGATCAGTTTAATATCTGTGAATCGTTTTCAGCAAAATTAATAATTTGTTCCCTGTGATTAAAGCCTTTTTTTCGTTTTTTTTTTATGTACAATAATGACCCAGTTGTATTCTGTATTGATATAAAAATAATCCATCTATGCAGTGACCCAAACAATAAGTTTATGTCAGGGAGTATAATATGTCGGTTCTATTGACCCTTTTCTGTGTTTTTTTTTCATGAAACATTTTGTCTTATTATTCATGCACTGTGATTAACCAAATTAATTTCTTGTGATTGGCAAAATATATTTTTGGTGAACTGTGATAAGATACCCCCATTACCCCCCCTCCCCCCCCCCCCTCATATAATGGCAAGAGCATCCATGTTTATGAAAAATCTGAAAAATATGTTAGAAATGGAATATAATGTAACTTTTGAAAGTGGAGAAATATTGTAATGGTAAATTGCTTGAATATGCTACTATAATTATTTAATGGTATATTCTGAAGAGCTTTGGTGGTGAGGAACACATATACCTCCAACTTGTGATAGAAATAAATTCCAACTAAGTTTAAATACACAAAGAAATAGAGAAATAATTTTTCACAACTAAAATGTTTTTAGTATACAAAATTTTTAAGAAACGTTATTTCAGCCCAACAGATCACAACAGTATATTACATAGACCAAGATATTGAGTAATAATCAAAGAGACGCCATCAGAAGTGGCCTAGCAGCCAGTCTTCCTTACACAGATATTAATAAATTTAGCAATGCATCCTTCTGTGTATTTCCCCTTGTTTATTGACAACACAATATTAAATCGTCAGACATACAGTGTTTGATGACATCTTGTGTTGAGAGGCTATATGTCTTATCTTATTCTCACCCTGAGCTTGCTTTCAGTTACTGCCAGCTTTCATTAGAGAGATATCTTCTTTTCACATGTTTGGGGAGGGTTGAGTTGCACTGAACTAGTTTAACCCCACCACATGTCTCATATGCCTGTCCCAAGTAAGGAATTGTGGTCATAGGTTTGTCTTTTTTTGATAATATTCAGGTAAGAGCAGCATCATTTTACGTAGACACGTTTTTTTCTTTGTGAAATTTAGAGCTTTCCACAAGGAGTGGTATTCCACCATGTAGTGACCTCTAGATTTTTAATTAAACTCCCTGTGTTTTTTCTCATGGTTGGAGTGCGGTCTCTGCGACATTTACCTCATATCTTTTCATTTTCATAGTTGATGCCAATAGAAATTACAACTGAATTACTGTAAACTGTATTACCAAATCTACTATATATATTATCATTTTGTTCCTTTTGTTTACGTTTTATCTTTTAGTTTGTTTTAAATTTGTCTTGTCTCTTTGGACTATGCACTTTTGATCTCTCGTATGGGTATTCTACACTGGACTTACAATAACATAAAGCATCCATTTATTGTATTTACCATTTATATTATCACTTAAATGATATGTATTGTATGTACAACCAGAATAGATGATATAAATCAATATCAGTGTAACTTGGGATAGAGAGGTGATCTGAAATCATCAGGAACTGCTTGATTGGATTTCTTAAACCTTTTACACACAATTCTTAATTGTAAACTTGATACATGTATCATACATTCTGTTAAAGTTTGATTGATAATTTTCTTGTTTTCTAACCTCCTTGTTAAAATGTTATATTGTATGCCAGAAAACTTGACCTAATACATTTTGGCTATTGACTTTCAAAATAATAGCATTGAATTTCATTTGAATATTTTTATCAATTGAATCTTGTTATAATTAGTAACAATACTCAAAAACTGCAAATAACATGAAGGAAGCAGGTGTCACATATTCAGCTTTCAAGCCTTTAATGTAAGGTTAGAGGTGGGCCTCCTGAAATTCTTAAATGATTTTCAGCATTACACTTTTTATGTGTGAAAAACTCTTGCATCAATTTCTCTGCTTTTCATCTGCTTTTATGTGTGTGTGTGAAAATAACATGCAGGGTAGAAACAAATTTGTATTTAAACAAAAGGAGATTTTTGTACCCCCAATTTTTTTTAGGGGCGCGGTATTTAGGAATCACCCTCTATGTCTGTCCATCTGTCTGTACACTTACTAAAACTGGTCAACAGATTTCAATGAAATTTAACATTAACATTAGACACAATATTTCATAGGAAGGAAATTTGTCTCTGCTTATTTTAAGGGCAAATAATCCACAGAGGGAGCAGGGTATCTTTTCTGTCAATTTTGCTCACAGTATATCTTGTTTCTTTTGATCAATAAATCACATGAAAAGATTTGATTTTAAACAGCTTTCAAACAATGTTGTCCAAATTCTTTCTAAAAAATGAGAACCTTTTTTATTAAATTTTTCAATTCATATTAATTTTTCAGGATTTACCGTAAACAGACAGATACAGACGGCCATTGTACGTCGCTATGGCAACAGAAACAATAAAATTAGATTACCAGATTTTTTGATAGTCATCTTTAAACTGACATTGATGTTTGGTAAGTAACACTTGTTAATTTAAATCTCCATAGTGACCTCTGATGGATTTCATAAAGAATTGTATGTCAACAATTGATCGTAAGTTTTTACATCACAGTATTATTTTGACTGTCATGTCACACATTTACAATCAATTTCAAACTTAGGAATCTCTATGATCATAAAAAATTAGCATTATAAAATAGGTCTGTCATTTTAGGCAACTTATGTAGACAATAAGGTTTCTACTCAATAAATTGTGTCGTATAACACTGATCCATTTGAGTTTCACCACAATGAGCTTTCCATAAAACACAGAATGGGATGGAATTGAGGTGATTTAGCTAACTCTTGATTTTTGGTGAGGGATCGAATGGGAATTCTAGTTTTAATTACCAGATTCTTATCAGGTTTT
>JARWCS010237250.1:0-13531 GCA_034783895.1 Geukensia demissa
GGTAAACACCATTTAAATGCAACAATCAAAGATATATTTCAATGAAATAATTGTAGAATAAAAATTTTATCAAATTTAATAGGATGCACAGTTTTTTTTTTTCATGAGTATATTTGAGTATATTTACTTAAGCATAGATGTGCATACGGATGTGCGAACAAATGTTTTATTTGATTTCTATCTTGCATCCATGTGCATTTAGTTAAAACTGTTATGTTAAAGATGCAAATTGTAGACGCGGTAAAATAAAAGAAGGTCATGTCACCCGATATTTATGTCATTTCCTTTCTTTAATATATTCTGTAAAAAATACATCAGGCGAAATTTTAGGAGAATGCTTTCCTGTGGTCAATCGCCCAGCAAGTATGCATGAAATTTAATGTTATAGTACATAGATGTAACGCAATTGTTTTGCATCATTTAATAAACAATAGCAAAAAATAGGCCCGTGGGACTCAACATGTTTAATATATATTTCACAACACATGGCAGCTGTTTATCGCAAGTTAACAACTCGAATCACTTAATTTCAATGTAAATTATAAACGAGCATTTGGTGAAATTATTCTCATTTTGAATTTAAATAACCATGATTGATACGCAATATACGTCTTCCACGAGTTGTGAAACCTGTCTCTCTTAAGATTAAGTTTATTCTGGTCTATTCGATGTTGGACAGAACGCTCGAGTCAAATCTCTACATTCGTTTGTCGGTGATGTAATGAGTTGCTATACAAGTTAAAACTAACACGATCTCACAAACGAAAAATTACCAGATAAGCCAATAGAAACGACCCAATTTTTTTTTCTAATCATAAAATAGGCAAATTAAATACAAGTATATGTTTATCAATTTGTCATAATTGTACAAGTCCCGGTATGTACTTCAAATATCAGTTTACGTGAGAAATGGATAAACACCCAAATCATAAGAGAAACGTGGAAAATAAGCGTCGATTCCTAATGACGTTGTTATATTTATACCGTTGTAATCTAAAAAGTATTTTCAGGTTGTCCGTCCCCAGGATTTTATGGGAACAGCTGCAATATTTCATGTCCGAACAACTGTAAACATCATTACTGTGATATAGTTAATGGTAATTGTCTAAGCTGTGTTGACGGTTATCAAGGCTTATCATGTGATACACGTAAGTAATTGTTTACAACAAAAGATAATTTTTGATATGCTGAACAAATATGTTGTACGTCGTTTGAATAGTAGCCTATTTTTGCCACGACTGAGCTTATAAAAAATGCTTAAATATAGTCAACCGTCACGTGGATCTATTTGCATTATTCATGTTAAAGTAAACTAGAATTCTTCGAAGTCGTATGTTTGCTATTGCCTGCATATATATTTCATTCATAACTCCAAATAAACTTATCAAATTTAAGCAGCATTGTTTATGGTTCCGTTTCAGTAATAAAAATTTAATTCAGAAGTGTTCACCAAGGAATCATAAAGATAGAAAATATTGATAAGAAATTACATTTTTAGCCTGCACTGACAACTCATATGGACCACAGTGTAGTATGAAATGTGCCAACTGTTATGACGGAGAAAGCTGTAACCATGTTAATGGTATATGTCCGAATGGATGTGCTGCAGGATGGAAGGGAGACAGATGTGATATTGGTAATTACTTTATTTTCTCTAAAACTATGTTTTTAAAAGGTAGTGCATATAAAAGGTTGGAATAAGGTAATGCTTTCATCAAGTTTGATTTGCAAAGTACACCTTTATGTGACTTACTGCATATTACTTGTATGTCAGTACCATCAGTGACCTTCTGATCATTGCTTACTTTATGTTTTCAAGTCATCAGTACGGCTAGACATCAAACACATCGAACAGAAAATTATTATTTATCGTGGAGATTTTCTGGATTTTATAGCTCATACTGTTAAATGCTAAATGCAAACAGGTTCAAAATAACAAAACAGACACTCCTAGATATTTTTCTTGGCTTTTCATAAATTTGTTAATTCGTTAGGCTCACTAAAAGACACAAAAACAGTCCGTACCAAATACAGAAACAGTAATTTATTTAGAATTTTAAAAAATTAACATCAAGATTTTGGATGCAGAGTTATTCAAAAACTGTTCAAAAACTGTCAGTTTAGTCACTAATCATAGTTTGCTTAAATCGTAACCTTAATTATCTTTGATTTTTCGTTTCTAATTTTATGTGTACTTTTGGTACTGAAAACTAAAATGGAAACCAACATTGTGAAAAGAATTCGAGGATACCAAAGGGGCAGACAGAAAAAACATAAAACAGACAAGACCATGGCCAACAAAAACAAACAAAAGACAAACACAGAACACACAACACTACACTGAAAACTAAAGCTGGAGTAACACGTACCCTTAAAAAAACCAGAGTGAGTTCAGGTGCTTCGGAATTTTTGCAACAATAAATCCTTATCTGCACGTTTAATTGTTTAACACCTATTGAAATATTAATGATCGATCGGTGTGCAAATAAGGTTTAGAGAAGTTCTTTAAAAATATATTTCAAAAAATAAACATGACACTAATTGTCGATATGTATTTAGAACAAACTTCGATTCTTTAAAGCACTGATATGTAATATATAAATATACTTAAATAGTATATAAAAGGGGACACAAAAACACTCAACAAACTCGGAACAAACAAAAACCCAAAACTAACATTGAAGGGTATTTTCATTCTACATTAGTGGTCTGGGTGGTGAGGTGGTCTAGGTAGGTGATGTAAAACTTACCAATACAGATCACTGTAGCCTTTTAATTATACAGCATATGTTCACGTCTAACTCGTACCATGTAAAAAGGGTGCGTTGGAATCACATCGTACGTGATAAGTTTAGTCATTTACCTGCCAAAGGTCGATGGTTCACTCCGGTCAGTCCGGCTTCCTACACCAGTCAAACTGACCGCTGTGATATCACTGAAATATTGTTGAAAGTGGCGTTAAACCCAAACAAACAAACAAACATTGTACCTTAACTTCTTCAAAAGTTGGATAAAGTATTCTAAAAACATAGACGGTTTGTACAACATTATGTAAAATGTTAAACAAAAAACTTTTACCTAAGTTTCCTTTTTTATTTTGAAACTAGTTTACTGCAGCACTTATATAAAAAATTCTAATTCCGATTTTTCCAAACGTTAAGGATTATTCCTTAGTTCAAACAATAGAGTAAGAATTTCAAAAAAGATCCTTTTACCAAAAATGCTTATTTAACATTGGTAATTTTGAATTATGAATAAACCAGAACTAAAGTGCAGCATTTGTCATGACTATAAAATATTGATGCTTTTTTTGTACATTAAATAAATATAGAATGTGACGATGAACAGTTTGGAGTGAACTGTAATGAAAAATGTAGCGACAGCTGTTTAACCGGTGGAGATCGCTTGTGTAATCGTGAAAGCGGGGAATGCACTAATGGCTGTAGTCCAGGTTGGCTAGGTCCGAAATGTGGAAAAGGTGATTTTGTATAATTGTTAAGATTTGAATAGTTGCCAATTCATCTGTTTTTCTTTTAATTATATTATTGTTTTTTTTTTTGCAAAAAAAAAAACAAATTAAATCCGGACGTCAATTCAACACAAATCTGTGATCATAGTTTACCAAGGTTGAATGTTGTAAAAATGTAGAGAATTACATTATGCTTTATACGTGTTTCAAGGAGTATTATTGTATCATTAGATACAACGCAAATGTAAGCCACAATCCTAACATAGTAAAAGAAGTATTAATACCCAAATAAATCGGAAAATTAAAAGAGTGGAAAGAGAACATAGTTATACCATATTCAATACAAAAAGGGAGTCACAGTACTTCTAGGTGTTTAAAATTAAAATACTTCCACAAAATTGATGTTAAACATAATGTGATAAATTTCATGTCAGAAAAGTCTGACAATATGGTTTGAGGACATATTGTTCACCAACATCGGCATCTATCCTATAGTTTTAAAATACATGTTATCAAATACAATGTTGTAAAATGATATGTTTTAATAAACACCATAGGAGAGACAAATTGACCATAGTTAAACTATACTTGCTCATGATATGGAATATTTTAATTTTCGACCTAACATTAGAAAAAGTTATGGTTATACTTTGTCAAACGAAATTCTTGTAAGAAAATGGCAGATAATGTTTGCAGGATGATATTAGAGGATAGTAAAGTAATAAAATTGGATGAAATAAAAAAAATTGACAGGATTCTATTCGGAATACAAAAAAAAACATTATTTCACAAAAAAGTGGGTTTCAGAACTCATAAAACTAGCCATAGGACAAAAATCTTCAATAGGAAACTTTTGTAGCTTGAAGTAAAATAATGAGATTTGCGTAAAGATTTTTGGCATTCTGGCTCATAGTTTTAGCATGCAAGTCTCCAAAGTTGAATTTTTGACTCCGAATTCAGTATTTATGACCAAGTTTATAAAGACCACAATTAAAGATAAAGTTCGTTTTACTAATAATTCATGTGATATAGATGACCACAATAATCATTGATAATTAAGTAAACTATCAAATTAATGTTGAAGTAATTTTGAATTTCAAATTTTAATTATATAATTATAATTTTGCTTCTTTTATTTATCCTTTGTGGGTGTAATTAATAAAAAGAAAAAATTAACTGCAATAATTAAAAAAATATAAAAAGGGTTCCGAAATTTCCTTTGTAAAACCAGGATATTGTGAGTTATTCATATAAAATTATCAATATTCTCTTTTTTATATTAAACATAGCTTGCAATGACTTTTTCTACGGGATGAATTGTACGGAGAATTGTGGACCTTGCTTAAATGAAGGACTATGTAATCATGTTACTGGCTTGTGTGAAGAAGGGTGTAAAGCAGGGTGGCAAGGACATGACTGCAAAACTGGTATGCGTTTTATTTTGTTATGGGAAAATGATTCAAAACAATCACCATAGAATTTAACAAAATTTAAAGACAAAATACAGACATCATTAAAAAGATGTTTTTATAGAGTGACAGGGAAAAGCAAAAATGAATATGATGTTTCTTCCTCTCTAAAGCTATTAAATGTGTATCCTAATGCTATTTTTATATGAAAACGCGAGCTTCATATATAACATAGATTGAAACACAATATCTTCATCTTGGAAATTATTGAATGATCATTAGAATGTTGCCTAATGTCCAGCACCATATATTTCTTGCATGTTCAACACGACAGCATGAAAATGAGTAATAGTAATGATTCCATATATGTTACAGACCGACACACTGATCCGGATCTTTAACATGCTAGCCAACGAGGGACATGCCATTAAATCTGATTTCTAACCGGCCAGTCTTTGTTCTTACAACTACTAAAGTTCTGCCTGTTCAATAGCAAATGGTAAATTTATGCTTTTTTATTCACCAACTATGGCTTGGAAGCGAATCCTTGACTTCTCGCCCTAGCTGATCATAAAGTAAGAATATGAAACCGAGAAAAATATTTTTGTCGTGTAACGAATATTACAAATCTTCACAGATAATAATATAAAGTCCAAAGATAGAGGTTTAAAAGGAATTCGAAGATACCAAAGGGGTAGACAGAAAGAACTGATATCAATTATAAACGTTTATAGTCTGCGAACTAGGTAGGTCTACCGTGCACCACCACTCCCCCAAAAACTCTTCCTCACCATCTTTTTTAATTGGTATTTATACCCTATTGCCTATTATGATGTTAACAAGCATAATATTGGGATGATGTTAGGTTTTACTGTGTATTTTATACCCCACCATGTTTTATTTGCCGTTTGTTGCCAATCAAATGTTTAAATTTTCTGTAAATGGTAGTTTTCAACAGTTCAGATTTCCCATTCTCAACTTTATTTTTTGTGAAACAGTTAGTTAAACCAGTGTTAAGGCTTCTTCTTTGAGCAATTTAAAGCTTCAAATGAATAGTTTGATCTAAAAGACACACAACACGTCCTAAATATAGTTCTTTTTATAAATCTTTACATGCTGCTTAAACTGAATTTTTGAACACTTATATACAAGGAAGGCCTAATAAAGGAAGTTATATAAATGTTTTAATTTTATTCATCTAATTCTAAAACCATTTTTCGATATGTGGATTATGTGTTGTTTCATTAAATATTTAATATTAATTAAAAAACGTAAGAAATTTGAAAACTTATGTTAAAAATTAAAATATTTTTATAACGTTAAGCAAATTTCAATATCAATATAAAACAAAATTGTTTATTTTTTTATAATGGAAGCTAAATACGTTATATAAGTTGATATAAATACAAATATATGGAAAAGGGTATAAATACTAATTATAAAAAAAAGTTGGTAAGGATGAGTCCTGGGGTGCACGATAGACCTACCTAGCCCATCGCCTATTAGTTAATTGATTACTATACCTAATGGTTGTTGGTCTATATTTTGAGCATCACGTTCATTCATGCCATCGGATTCCAGAGCGCCCAACAAGATGTATCAAAATATTTAAAATATTTACATGCTCATCTTGCTTCGTCGCCGCAGATTATAGAAGATTCGTGCACTTGAAATTTAAAGGATTCAAATGACATTTTTTTTTGTCTAAAACCAGCGATGATTGTTCCATCTTTTGTTGAAAGCCGTTTTTTCACCAACATATTGTACCTGGCATGTTCCGCAGGTCAAAACATATATAATGCTCTGTTTTGTGGTTTATTTTAGCGTAGACAGTATATACTTCTCATCGTGTATTTAAATCTGGAATCGGTGTTCGCTTGTTTGCATAACTGCCTGGAGATGGTTATGAAAAATAGTGGCGCTAACAAGAATGTCTATCAAATGCTTTGATGCACAAAACGCAATCAAAGGCTGTCGAGGGAAAATTGTCTGTCTGTCTGCTATCAAGCCCCAATATTTTTTGCTTTTTTAGATGTTTTAAATCAAGATTGTTAGTGGTTACTATGATGATGCCTCGTGGGTAAATTTAATGGCGGATTGAAATCGTTACAGTATTTGATGAATTCGACCATGTGTTCTTCGGCGTCGTTCCGTTTGATTTAAATATCGTCGTGATACAACGGAACCATGACACAGATTTGTATGGCGCACCAGACAAAAGTTGTCTTCGATTTTTCCCAAACAAAAGATTGCCTATAATGGTGCTATTTTAGGACCCTTGATTGTACCGTTGATTTGAATGTTGTGCTCATCGTTAAATACAAAGATGTTTATTTTAAGAAAGAATCCTTTTTCTATATTTTCGGGAGCGAGCGGGTATATTTTTTGTATAAATATGTAAGGAGCAGGTGAATCCAAAGAACTAGTAATTAATTTAGAGTGGCCTAAGTAATGCAAATTTTCCCAGCTTTCTTAAAATAATGCAATAGAAATAAATCTTCCATTGAATATTATCTGTATATTATGTCGCTCAATACAGGTAAAATCACAGAAACCAAAATTAATTTTCCACGTTGTAGTTTCATACAAATACAAATCGTTCGAAATCTCGTTGGAATTTTGGATCATGTGTGATCTGGTCGGTTTTTTATAAGAGATGTACTTACGTCATATTGTTTTGTATCGTGTTCTTCAGTCTGTGAGCCAAGGACATTTGGTGTCGGGTGTATGCAAAAGTGTAATACAAAATGCATTAGTAACACAAGCCGTGTATGTGACTATGTAACAGGCAAATGTGACAGTGGATGTATTCCTGGTTGGAAAGATGATCGGTGCGATAAAAGTAAGTATTAGATTTTACTCAATTGTGCATTCCCGGAAGACACATTTCAAGTATAGTTTGGCTGTGATAAACCCTATTTTATCAATATTCTGCAGTTGCGACCAAACTTTAAAATTATATCTTTATATTCATAATAAAATTCTGAAAAATATTTTACTAATTTAAGGTAACGACGTAATAATTTGCTGGCAATACAAATATTGCGTTCATTAAATTCTAAAACATCGCTGCATACCCGGGAAAACAGACAGGTTGAGAAATATATACACCGACAAATGCACAGATATTGTACAGATAGCGATAAGTATTATTGAACTTTTCTATTAAATCAGATATAGAAGGATCTTTATTGAGTAAAAATATAGCACACTATTCAAAAACATTTTGTCAATCGACAGACAGACAAATATTTTCCTTTGTGGTGTTATCTACCTGAAACCCAATATCCTTGCTATTACTTTAATAACCTGCTATTACTCTAACTCATTTAGCGTACCAGATAAATAATTAAATGTATTTGAGAAAATGTTTGTTGTCCCATAATCAAAATTTTTACACTTTGGGCGAAGAAATTCGATAAGTATTAAAAGTGATTTCCCGTTTGAATAATTGATGAAACCCTTTAACAGTCAAAACTCTCAAATAAAAAGTCCTAGAGACATTCGACCTTCACCATACAACATTGTACAACTAAGGACCAATAAGGTTTATCAAAAATGTCGAAATCCAACGTCAAATTTCAAAGTCACACAGCCATTTTTCATTGTAATTTAAACCGGAAACGATCTTTTTTTCATGTTCACATACATATATAGATTGATGATAACATATAATAGAGAAAAGGTAGAGATATACATTTTATGGACCTAGCCCAAAAATCAATTTTAAACAAAATTAATGTTATTTTGACAATATCCGAAAAAACTGTATTAGATAATTATAAGATAGAAAGAAACATAGAATTGGAAAAATGCCAAGCTGATTGGCATAAAGGTCAAAGGTCAAATCATATCTCAAAAACTTTGATAGATTGCCAAAAGTTAAAGCCCCTGGTGACCATCCAAAAGTCTTTAACAACCATACATTTTTAAATTTAACATTTATATATATGTACCGCATATGCTTTTTATCTTTAGCAAAGAAATCAAAGTCCAATTAACCATTCCTTATATAAAAGTTGGTTTATAACGAGGGGAAGACCTCTTATTTTTTTCAATGAACAAATACATATGTCTTTTCATATTGTTCTAATTGGCATTTTCGTTTTATAGTAAATGCTTCTCCTTTAGTATCTTCGAATTCCTGATTACATCTTTATCATTCAATATTTCAATTTCAGAATGTGACGGAAAAATGTTTGGAGAAGCCTGTCAGAAAACATGTGGTTGGTGTCTAGATTTTGCCCAGTGTCATCACATCGATGGAACGTGTGCCAGCGGCTGCGACAGAGGGTATCATGGGGACACTTGTTCAAAATGTAAAAATCAATACTTCTGATGATCAAATATTGGCCCAAAGGCCAAATATTAATCTTAGAGTTGAGAAAACTTAATCTATTTTCTTAATCTAATTGGCCTAAAACTTAAGATTGTAAAATCGGTAAAATTGTCGTCATTCAAAACCATACTTTTCATAATTGTAATGTACGTTTTATGAACTGGGACTCTCAAAAATTCCAAATTTTGTAAAAATTCTTTGAATAAAACTTCTTCAAATTCAAATTCAATGCAATGAATAAAAGTTACCGGTAACTTTTATCTATTTCTGGTTTTTAGACAAGCTCTTAATTTTTCATCACTCATTCGGGAAATTGGAAATTATTCTGTTTTTTATTTAAACTATTTTTGCTCAAAGATTTTGCGAATTTTAAAAAATAAAAATATGCTATGTAAGGCTTTATATCTATTGTCTTGTCTTTTGCGTTTTGTTGTTAAAAATTAACTTGGAGGTACCAAAAAATGCCAAAATTCAGACATTATCGGAACTTAAGTTTTTCACAAAAATCAACAATTTTCACATGGACAAAGGACAAATAACAACACCTGTAATATTTTGAAAATCCAATTTGGTTGCCGATAAGATAGATAAAATTTGTTCTAAATTGCCTTCGCAGGTGGTGTTAAGGCTTTAAGAATGAATAGCCAAAACATGACAGACTCAGTTCATAAAACGTACATTACTAATTTTCGATATGCAATAAATGATAAGTTACTAAATACGGTTTTTTTAGGGATATCATCGTGATTTTTATCACTCATTTCCATTTTTAATCTTCTCGTCCGGTATGGAATAAACGTTTCACAGATTAAGGCTGACCGTTCTGTTGTCTTTTCCGCCAGGAGGTTGTTATCCCATGAAACCTTCGCATTTACCATGAAGTGACTGATACCGGAGTGGAAAATAGACAATGCGGCGGCTGTCTTTAAAGAGAAAGGAACTGCTCACCCTTCCGAACAACCTGAGTTCAACTCGGGTTTTGTTTTGCATTGTTCATAGTTTTGTGTTTTTCGTTTTATATAATCAAATAATATAATCAAGTTCCGTCCTGCTGGTGTTCTTGAGATTGCCGTGTCTGTCGACATTACCCTTATGTCTGGCCCTTAAGTTTTCGTTCGCATCATCTTAATCAATAAAAGCAAAGTTTATCAAAATAAATGACGGAAAGACAGCAAATTACTCTTTATATATAATCATAATTTCATATGTAAAAAAAAGCTTTTCTGGATTTGCAATTTTAATTTTCTGTTTCATTATAGCATGTGGACATACATACTACGGGAAGAATTGTCTTTTGAACTGTAGTGCTGATTGCAATAACAGAACTTGTGATGCCGTGACAGGTGCTTGCATTTCAGTAAGTCTTTTAAAGATTTTAAGCGAACACGTTGCTACTGTGTTGCTGACTGATTGTTTAATCTCATATCTACATATACCTTTTCATTCAAAAAATGCTTAAAACACTCTCCAAGTTAAAAAAATTCCGCATTTTTCTTAATTGATATTCTTAACTGTCATCGAACATGAGAAAGTGTTTCGAAATAAAGGTAATAAAAAAGTAACATACACCTGTATCTTAGTTTGTTTGCAGATTTTCCCCAGTCTCTACTTTAAAATTGACAAAATACTTATATTACGTTACAGTGTAAGCATAATACCTCAAGGGTTTGAAACTCAATTAAAAAAAGACCATACAAAACCGAAACAAGCAAAAAGAAAAAAAGAAGGAACACAGCTTCAGACTACTTTCAGGACATTTCAAACATTTGGTATACTTTCTGATCATTTTATAGGTCTGTCTAAATAAAACATTGTAGAACCTTAACAGGGAATACTTAAAGTAACATGCTTCCGATCAACTCTATTATAGATTTACTCTTTATTGCGAATGCATGATTCCAACATATCCTCTTATCAAATTGGTTGGTAAATGCAAAATAATCTTTAAATTTTAGCAGCCTATAAAACAGCAGAACTTTGCAGCAGTAATTGCCGGCGGTGCTACTGGTGGAGTCATAGGAATCTGTGTTCTGGTCATTTTCTGTGTCTTCATCTTCCGCAGGTAAGGACCAATTAATATACTAAGGCTCAACATTTGTAAGTCAGACTCTAGCAACGTAAAAATACTCTGCACACTGTCTTAAGTACTTTGGTAGCAGACAAATCTTACATTTTGATTTGTTGCTTCCATGGCGTCTGGTAAATATATAGATCTAAGAAACACTTTATTTTTATTGTACAAAGCGAAATATTCGAACGTGAAAATAAATATGTTAAATATGATTTAAATTTGCTAGTTAATGAGCACGTGTTATTTTATTTCTGTATTTCAAAAGAAGACTAACATTTTTTTTCTCGTTATTTAATAAATATTTCTAAATTGTAAATCACGTCATAGTTATTGCATATCTTATGTCATATACGCAAATTCATGTTTGTGACAACAAACACATATAAACAGTGAAAACATGTTATTCAAAATGTATTTTCCTTTCAAAAAAACGATTTGAATTTTCTAAATAATTGAAGGAATGTGATTCCTTCTTCAAAATGATCCAAAATATTTTTGAATGCAAACTTTATTTTTCGATTAGGCGTAAAACCAAAACAGAAAATCCATATGAAGATCCATTACATAATGAAGATACAGACAAAGAAACAACATATAGTATGTATTTGTTGTTCATGCTCTAGCTATCTAGCTCATGAACACGTGGTTTCTTTAAAATTAGAGTTGGAAGTCCAGATTTCTGGAATATTGTATGAAATCAAACACTTTTAACGGTAAACAGTCTCCATATGATCGAGTCATTAACATGCTTGTTAATTGATAAAATGAGTATGAGAACAAAGTAGCCAGGTAAACACGAACAATATTATCAGCACCAAGTGCATAAGGACTGAAATTAAAACATAAGATTTAAAATTGACACGAGAGACCAACCCGGAGTATATGAAATAAGATGAAAAATAAAAATAACAAAGATTGTAAAAAGTTCAGTATGACATTTACCCCTAAACTTTCATTATTATATTTAGTGCACTGTGTCGTGTAGTGATGTATGTTGTATAGACAGACATCAATACACTAAAGACTTAACGTAAAAAACCAAATTAATACGAATTAATGTGCTTATAATGAGCAAGCAGCTCCTGCTCCACAAGGGACATCTGTCCTGTTCGTTATTGTCTTAGCCGGGGTTGGTCAAAGTAAGTAATAACCGATTAAGCACAGTAAGTTACAACACTGAAAAGTGTGTTTGTCATTTGAAAAATGAATATTACGTAACGGTCAACCAAGCCATGATTGGGACCAAAAGATTTCCGAAGTGATGACGTTCATTTCTTAAAAAGAGAACTTGTTTAAACAGCTCTGTTGTCGGTAACTTTCTATGTTTCGGTTCTAGCGCTACTGATTAGAGTTTACTCCTTGAAATGTACCTAAAACGTCCATATTTATTTAACATTGGTAATTCTGTATTTTGAAACCACTGCTGGTGGAACATTGGTCCCCGAGTCTATTCACCAGTCCAGTTGTCAGACTTGTCTGACATGAAATTTATAAAACAATATTTTACAGAAATTTGCTGTATTTGCTAAAATTCTAAAACACTGAAAATACAGAGGAAAGGCCTCGAAAAGTATTACACTTAGTAGTTGTCCTTGCCGTTGGATTTGACTTCCCATTTCGATTTATTTGGATTTGAGTGCTTCGTTTGCTATATTTTGGATTTTTGACTTCCTATGTTTCGGTTCTAATGCTACTGATGAGAGGTTACTCCTTGAAGTGTAAATATAGCATACCAAAATTTTCCATATTTATTAAGCATTGGTAGTAGTATATGTGCACAGTTCAGTTAGGATTTTTCGGGAGGAGTCGGGAGGAGCTGAGGAGGCGGAGTGACGTCACAGGTGACGTCACCGGAAGTGGCGTGAACCGGAAATGAGGTCACCGGATGTCTCATGACGTCATGTATGACGTCACTGGACGCGCACCAATTTTTTCCCGCGCTTTTTGGTTTTTTCGGGAATAGTCGGGTATGTTCGTGGATGTTCGAGATCTCTCGGGTGTTTTGGATGTAAGGCCGAAGACCTTATATGAGGAGTAGAGTTTTGCGCATGCGCGAGCGAAAGCGCGCCATTTTTTGCCCGCGCTTTTTGGTTTTTCGGGAATAATCGGTATGACCTTGAATTTTCGAGATTTCTTTGGTGTTATGGGTGTAAGGGCGAAGCCTTTGTACTAGGAATAGAGTTTTGCGCATGCGCAAGCGGAAGCAAGCTTTGTTTTGTCGTTGTTTTCAAGGGGACATCACT
>JARWCS010237361.1:0-13530 GCA_034783895.1 Geukensia demissa
AAATTTGCACAACTATTGATAATTTATCAACGACTAAGTAAGTCTGATATTTTTATTAAGCATGGGTCAATCTTAAAAATTTTGAAATATGATTAAATTGAAAAATGCCGATTTCTGAAGTGAACTGCGCCGACAGTAATTACTATATCAACACTGAAGGACAAGATGTGTGTCTGATTGGTTTTCCTTTTTGTTCCTCAGGATTATATGCCGACTAGGGCCCCTTGAGTAGGATTTGCTGAAATTTGGAATTTAATATTATATGAGTAGCTCATTAATATTAATTATTTGAAAAACATGTACAATTCTTGAAGCATGCATATTAAACAGCCGTGGGTGCTTTTTGAAAATAATATTAGTATTTTGTGAAAATATTGTATGAATATAAAAGCTTCGCAAATAAATTTTGATACATCTGAATACAACTCCATATTTCAATGATCCCCGAACCTATAAATAGAAGTCTATTAGCTCATCCGTACCCGCAAATATGTATGTACAAACACCTACACGCACCGACCAAGTTGTTATTGATCAACTGAATCTCTTCGTGTGTTTGTGTAAATGTATGCGTGTTAATGATTACACAGGTTTCCTTTATCTTCAGTTTGTTGAATAAAAGAAATAACCTGTGTATCGTCTGTAGCGAATACCATAACGACATGCAGGTCGAACTCTTTTAAACCATGTTCCATGCATTTCAAGCGGGAAAACGGAAATCTTAAAAAAATATTTGTACGAAAAAAATTGGAATACAGTAACTTACTGTACTGCACGTACTCCAAAATTTGGTTTTTATTTATAATAGATGAACTTTAACCACTTTCTTAGGAACACGAGACATGCAAACTTATATTACATACCTTAAAATTGTCGCGTAGCTCCATGGGAAACCCTAAACTTTCGTTTTGTCACATTATTGTTAAGGTTCTAAAAATAGCAATGAACGGAATAATTAGTCTAAACTGAACAATGAATAAACAGGTATACTGCAGCATATGCTATAGCCTAAATAATGGAACAATCATATAATTAGTTATGTTCTTTTTTCAAATTTGTCTATCTAATTCAAAGTTGTAAAATGAAATCAGAATATTGCTCTTCATGAGTTATGATCACCACCACTGTTGACAGCTTTAGAGATCAGCTAACACCAGCTGTCCTCTCTAGCTTCAAATAAACAAATTCAAACAAAACATGTACATATATTTTTTAATCACAATCTGTAAATACAAACACTCCAATTGTTATAAAATATTTTTATAAATTTTGTATAAAATTTTGCCAATCACGCATGCGCAACAACATGTATTCTTCAGTATTGAAGCCTTGTTGACCCTAAAGAAGAAGAAGAAGAATTGCCTGTCAGTCTCATGATTCCAGTTGCTTTTTAAATTAGATTGAAATTGCAATTACAAACAATTTACAAACAAGTTGAGAAACGTTCGGTTTTAGATTTCGAGTTTTAAAGTGATTGTCTCTTTATAAACTGACAGTGATAGACAATCATATTTCTATGTAACAGCACACAACCTCAGTGGCAATTAAAAAATCTGAAAAAACAGGAAAAAGGTGTGTGAAAAACACTAACATTTTGATAGTAGAAATTCAGAGTTATCCCCCCTGGCCTTATATCAAATTACATGTCCTGTGTTTTGCAGTATATCAATATTGTACTTGAACATATTATAGACAATTACATACCTTTCCATTCTGCTGAGTGTCAAATTTTAAATAATGCAAAGAAATATATGAAAATTATGCAAAGAATTTCCTTCCTCATGAAATAAAACACTTTTTCCTAGAACAATTGTGCAATTCATTTTCTTATTTTAAACAAATATTTAAATATTTTGTAATATAAACGTAGGAGATGTGGCATGGTTGTCCATGAGACAGCCATCTACCAAATGACAGTCGAAATTTAACTTTACAGGTCACATTATGGTCTTTAGTATTGAACTAGAGTCCATATCATAACGGAAGCTGTAAAGATGCCCCCAAAATATAAAATGGGAAACTATTCATTAAATATGTTATTGGACACAACAATAAAGCAGAGACATGGCTATTTTATTTTGTTTCCCTGGGCAACATTAAGATAATTATAGTATAGACAGTTTGATGACAGCACATTATGCCTACACAAAAAGAAAAATAGCATCCTGTAAGTATCAAGACAGATAGATATGAAACAAAATATACAGACAGAACACTTAGGAAATCTTTATACATGTATTGCAATTTAAAAATGTTGAGGATGAAATACATTTTTGACTGAATTCCCTTTGCATAACATTAATAAAACTGAGTTTTTTACAGATATTTCATTAACATGCCAAAATTTCACATATTGGATAATTGGTCAAAATTTGCATGGCTATTCTTTCAAGAAAATTAAGAATTTAAGAATTGAAACTTTACAATCAGAAAAGGGCAAGCTTAACGCTTATCTTTCTTTTAAAACAAATTTTTGTATGGAAAAATATCTGAATTTAAAAGATTTTAGACTGAGACAGGCAATTTGCAAGTTTAGAATAAGTGCTCATCCTCTAAGTATCAAGACAGATAGATATGAAAAAAATATATAGACAGAAAACTTAGAAAATTTTTATATTGCAATTTAAATAAGTTGAGGATGAAATACATTTTGTGACTTAATGCCCTTTGTATAACATTAATAGAACCAAATTTTTTACAGACATGCAAAAAATTTCACATATTGGATAATTCCTCAAAATTTGCATGGCTATTCACTTAAGAAAATTAAGATGTATGTAAAATTTTGGATAAATTTTTATATAACAATTTGGAGTTAAGGAGACTATCAAAGGTAATAAATACAAAATAACCAAGGACACTTTATTATATTATATATATTAATATGTTATTTTCTGGCTATGCCCTGACCTTGTTAGGCTTGTAACTGTGTAGTTTTATGTGTTTATATGTATTTCACTAATTATGTTAATCACTTGTATTTGATTGTAATACACAAAGCCCTTTACGGGCCCCTTGGTTGGAAATAAACATATCCTATTCTATTCTATTCTATTCTATAAGGAAAAATTATAGAAATGAAAGCTATTTTGAAATAATTCATTGATGTGTTACCTCTGCTGAATACTAAAAAATCTTCAAATTCAGAGGCCTTGGAGAATTTTTTACAGATATTCAATTTTAATTGTGATATATGGGAGATAACTCTAATTTACTTTGAACTAAACGTTATTGAGCAGTCTTGCTCTGTCATGGGGAAATATGAAATGAGTCATCAACACAATAGGATATGCACTTTGTTATCTTGTCATTGTGTTTTAGTATCACTTTTATTAAAGAACAAAGTTAACAGATAAATACATATTTTAATTCAAAAAGTTTTGTTGGTATAGTTTTACAGTCTTGCACTTAAAACCACTGACATTCAATCTTGACTGTCTTATTAATTATGTTAACTTGTTGAGCTGGATGTCAGAGACAGTGAACCTTAAGAGATGTGCCAAAAGTGAACAGCGAAAAGTTTTTTTTTGTTATAATTTATACAGAACCTTTTTCTAATTTGCCCTAAAATAATTTCTGTAAAAAAAAATTTACAAAATGTATGAAATTTATACCATTCAGCTTGCAAATTTTTTCATGTTGAGGCCCTGGTATAGATTTGAGGTCAGCTGTATTGGCCCAATGATTTGTGCACATTATTTAAGGACCCTTTTTAGCAAACCTGACCTAAAAGTCCATGTGAGCTTTTCTCATCACTTGGCATCTGTTGTCCATCTATTGTCCATCAACATTTTATATTTTGAAATAATTACACTCTTAGGGAACCATTGCATGCATTGAAACAGGAGATGCCATGAATCTTCCTTACAAGGAGCTACTTTGGGCCAATCCATCTTCTAACATGGTCACTTTTGGGGAAGCTAGTTTAACATAGGACCCTAACATGGCATGAATATTTCTTACAAGATTCTGACCAAGTTTTATTAACCAAGGTGCTGATCCATTATCAAAGATGGCTGAACTAGATTTTAACAGCTTTATAAAAACTTTGTTTTATATAGGACACCAATATGGGATATCCAGGTAAGCAATTCAAGCTCTTGAGAGTGAACAATTTTCTTCAAGTATTAGCATACTGCTAACATTTTACTATAACACTTTATTACATGCTAATTTATACTGTTTACCTCATTTGCATACTTTATCTTCCATATATATATATATATAATTACATGTAAAGGCTTCTAATGATTTACAAGGAGATGTGTGGCAAGTCTACTTTATAGACTGTTGTAGCTCTGAGACAGGATACCAGTAGTTGGAGATGTACCACCCAGTCCTTCAGTATTTATTTCTGTCTTAACTTTTCCTTGCATTGATTTCACTCTTTTCCATAGCAAAGTAAGGGAGGAGGGTTTACACTTCCTTGCCAAAATAATTAAAAAAAAAAGGAAAAAAACAAGATATTTCTTAAAGTTCCTGACCTTACTACTCATAAATTTGGATGAACCCTTCCTTTTTTGGTCCATTATGTATCATGAGCTGAATGTCTATAATAAGGATCATCAGTTTTATACTAAGGCAAAAGAACTTTGTATTGTATTAAATTACTGAATTTAAATTCAATCGAATCAAAAGCTTAAAGTAAATGTGCAAAAGTTTCTTCGTTGCCTTGATTATCAGTTCATGATAGTTTAAATAAAAATTGTACCCATAACAATGCTGTTGATGGGAATTGCTAAAGGTCTAACAAAACAAAGGGTATTGTAGTTAGATTTTTGAAATGACCATTAAAGGGAGTTGTCTCCCTTTGATCAGTTGACTGGCTGTTGTTTATGGTCCCATTTTAGAGAGAAAGTCATAGGTGTGCATCAAGGTCTCCATTTCAGCAAGGTCATAGGCTAATAATTTGGTCATTCAATGGTTGTTTTTTGTAAGTGTTAGTCTAGCTAAAAGCTGATTTTAATAAAAAAAAAAATTACCATAACATCCTGATTAGGATAAAGATAACTTGTCATACAAAATAATAAAAGAATATGAAACCTTTTAGACAGATAATATTGTGTAAACAGGATGTGAAGTTTTGAAGGGTATACCTATAGTAAGTTATCCTGGTTCAATGGAAATCATTATATATTATCTACTTTCATTGATCCAGGAAGATGTCCTTATATCATTTAGATTTAATTTTTGTCCAAAATATGGTTTTCAAAATCAATATCTTGATAACTTATTAAATTTAATATTATACCACAAAAATTTTAACCTTAGGAAGACCATAATTTGTATCATTGTTAGTTCATTATATGAACTTATAAAATAGGAGATGTGGTCAAACTAAATAACAGTAAAGCCTTATTGATCTTAAATGCAAAATAGCTTGTTATTACAACGTCAGAGGACCATGAAATTAAGGTCATGTCAAATAATTCTATCCTTTACCTTAATTTCATGGTCCTATGACGTTTTAAACATTTGTAAAAATAAACAACCTATTTTGCATTTAGGCTTCACTGTTGTTAAGTTTATAAATAGTTCTGGTTAGTCCATCAGGCCTAAAAGGCCATGCAAGATTTGTCATTACTTGGCATGTGTTTTGCATCTGTCATCCTCTCAGAATTCACATTTTAATTATCTTCTCTGAAACCTCTGGTCCAGTCTGAACCAAACTTTGGTGGAATGGATCTTGGATGGTCCCCTTTCAGATGTATCCCAGGTTGTGATAGGCCAACCAACCTGGCTCCTTTCCTAAAAATGGAAAAAAGGTGATGGTTTCTAAAAAAGAATCCTCTTTAAAAATGTCTACACATTCTATGCCAAACTTTGGTGGAATGGTCTGTGATCTTCTTTCAGAAATTATATCTGATGACCCTAGCTACCAACCAAGATGGTCACCACATCCATACTTAGTTTAACACAGCACCTTTTAGGAAATTCATTAAAAAATCTTGTTTTCTGGAACTACTTTCTCCATTTGAACCAATCTTTGGTTGAATGATCACTTTTTTGGTTCCTCTCAGAGTTGTTTTCATTGACCCTGTTTGCCAACCAAGATGGCTGCTACAGGAAAGGTTTTGTTCTACAGTTTTAAGATCATAATGCAATCATTCATAAATTTCAGCAGTTTTGCCATTTTAAGAGTTTTGGTCTGAACATAAAGTTGTAAAGTTCTGCACATGTTATATATCATTACAAAGCATGTGTTCAATATATTTTTAATCTTATGCAGAAATGGTATGATGATTATTGAATTGTTTCGCTAAATCTGCTTGAACTATAAAAAGCAATATTCCCTTGTGTTCGCTTTTGGGAAATGGGAATTTCCCAGACCACATCCTTCTATTCATACTCACATGGAATAAATGATTTTCATTTCTGTGAAATATACTTTTAAGCTTTTGTTGAAACCCTAACATGCTACTTATCCTGCATGGTTCAATATCTACCACTGCATATAAATTTTTTCATGCAGGTCTTATGCAGATGCCCATTTGACCTAGAAATATATAGCAAAACCCAAACTTAGTTTTACATTGGATCCTAAGATAATTAATTAAAAACCTAAAAATTATTGCTAAATTTGAACCAGACTTAGATGGAATGGCCTTTAGCTGGGTCAATTTTACAATTATATTTCATGACTTCACCCACCAACCAAGGTGGTGGCCTCAGCAAAACTTTGTTTAGAATAGGTCCCGATTGGAAACTCATTTTACAGTCTTCTTGTTGCGAACTTCTTGCTCAGTAAGAACTTTAGTTGAATGGTCACCACCATATTAGTACCTTTCATCATTTCATCTCATTACCACACTGCAAAGCAAAATGGCAGCTGCAGACAAAATAGGACCCTATGGAAACAAATTAAAAACTTTTCCTACCTGGAACTGTCAGAATTGTATACAATAACCCAACCTGATAACCAACATGACTGCCTCGGCCAAACTTAGTGTAACAAAGGACTCTTTGGGAAATTCATAAAAATTCCAATCTTCTCATTAGGAACTACTTGCTCAATTGGAAGCAAACTTTGTTGGAATGGTCATTATCAGGTGGGTCCCTTTCATAGTCCCACCTTCAAACAGAAAGCTGACTTACCCAAACTTAGTTTATTTTAGGACTCTATGAAATTTTTAAACTCAAGTCTAAGGTCTTATTCACACTAGGCTTAACTTAAACCAGATTAATTTAATCTGGATCAACTTAAGCCAGTATACTGGTAACCTGTTGACACTTGAGTTTGTGTTGTTTATTAACTTAATCCTGATTGAAATTGAAACATAGTCTGGAAAATTTGAAAATTTTGTCATTTTCCATTATAACTATTTTTGCTCACAGAATTTGTGAATTTTGTGAAATGAAAAATATTTTGATAGGTTTTATATCTATTGGAAAGTATTTATTAGTAATGTCGGTAAAAATAAGCTTGGCAGTACTAGAAAGGCAAAAACTTGGACATTGTCGTAACCTTATTTTTTCACAAAAATCAACCATTTTCACATGAGCACAGGACAAACACCAATACCTTGGATATTTTTAACACCCGATTCTGTTGCCAGTAAGATACCGGTAGTTAAATTTCTTTTTAAATTTCTGTTTCAGATTTTGTGACTCAGCTCATGAAATGTACATTAATTATGACATCAGATTTAATTCACATTCTGCAGTTTATGATGTCAGATTTAATCCACACACTACAGTTTAATCCAGATTAAATTAAATCTAGTGTGAGGCAATGTGACTTTATCCATAAACCTGATGTAAACCCAGATTAACTTTTGTAGTGTGAACAGAACCTAAAACGTCATGCTTTATTGGAACCAAAGTTAAATCATAAGGTTGTAATGTTAACATTTTCTGGCAACTGCATACCAGGTGAAAGATGACAGGCTCCTGGGAGCCTCTGGATTTATACATGGCACCAGTCTGCTTAATGTAACCTGATCTTGACCTTATAAGGGCTCATTTATACTTCGTCGCATGACATCTTGCGACTGTCACGCAAACAATGTGCGACTCTCGCACAATGTCTTTTGATTTTCACTGAGATAAAAAGTAGAATCAAACCACGACAATCAATAAATGAGCCCTAACTGTATGAAATTTGTGTATTTTTGCTCAGTAATTCAGAGCTCAATATTATTTCATTCACTTATTTATTTTAGGTGTGCAAGATAATCTGCATTTGATGTTATTTTCAAGGTCAAGTTACAAGGTCATTTTAGTGTTTAGGTGAGTTTTTAGTAATATTACATGACATGTCTACAATATTTTTAGTGAAAGTTTATTTTTTATATATATACAGTGGCCAACCTGACATGACATTCTCCCAGTTTTTCTGTCTGCCAAATAAGGTCAAGATTTCTTGCTTAGGTCAGTTTGTAAGAAAATCCATGTGGTAGGTCAACTATGTTTTTAAAATGATTAATAAATAGCTATCTTTAACATCATTGTCACTGTCTAGGTACTATGAATTAAACATATTTTTTAGTTTTGTTTTACTTTTCCTCATTTCCTCATTTGTATTTGGTCAAGACTAATTATTCTGTCTACACTTTATCTTAATACATTTTAAGTAAAATATTTCAAACCTTTCAGTAATTCTTCCACTAGCCAACCTCCAAAATGTGCTATGAATGAACCACAACACATGATGATTAACTTTATTTTTTTTTAATTTTAAGCAATGTTTAGTCATTTTTTAAATTTATCTAACTGAAGATTATACCTAGCTTTTCCGATAGAGGAAATTGATTTAAAAATGACTAATTTAATATTCCTGTTAATAATTTAGTTTTTTGGTCAATTTTAAGGTCTTCATTGCAGGCTGATTCTGACTTTATTAAACAGATGGTGTTGGGTGATACTCAGGCAGAAAACAAAAAACTGTGTCTTTGTTTGGACAGACAACAAAGTAGACATAATATTAAAGTTAACCAGAGGTGATTTGAAAGGGTTAGTGCTCATCTTATACTGAAATACTTCTGTCTGCATATTTTTTTTTAAAGTTAAAATTTTGGAGACGAGAGTTCACTGAGACTCTAATGATCATAAACCTGTTAGAAGTTTACCAGGTGTGATCTGAAAGGATTAGTATATCCCTAGTCTAGTACTTACATCCTTGTTCATACATGTATTCTTAAAAGTAATGTTTTTGGGGAGGAGGCTTACTTACACTATTATGATCACAAACCCGATTGGACTTAAAAATGTCTACTTGAAGAAAAAAATCTTCAAAAGATATTGTGTGAAAATTCTTAATTTGTTGTCTGCATAAATTTCTGTTGGCAATATAATCCTTACACATGGCTTGGAAAACTGCATTACCTGGTAGCATTCTTATATGCATGTGGAAATTGAATTTAGTTTGAAACCATTGCATGTACAAGTAAATCCAAAGTCCAAACAGAAGGCTGACAGTTTCATTTTTACACCATAAAATGTGCATTCAAGTAAAACAGGTTGGAAAAGAAAAAAATGTACACCAGGATCATACTCTTGCCATGTGTCGTTACAGGACAGGTGCCCTTTTTCTGATGTTAATGACTCACCCTGTGAAGGGAGATAACCCTTAATTTATGCAATTTTATTTGACCTGGTCCAAAAGGTAGCAATGTGGGTAGTACAAATTGCATTTTTTATTTGTGCACCAACCTAAAACTTTTCCTAATTATTAACTAAAAAGGTCACCTCTAAGTACTCTACCAGATCTTTCTGTGGTTCATTTGCATTGCAATGTTCTAAATCTAGCTCAAATTTTTCTTATTTATTTTTGAAGTTTTCTGGTTGGTTGATAGAAAAATTTGACCTTAAATCTCACCCATTTCTCAACCTTTTCTTGCAGAATTATGACCCTTAATACCATTGTGCTACGTACATATTTATATATGTATTTCTTCAAATAGTCTAATGTTACACTTGATAAAGCTGTTTAAAGCTGTAGTAACTGAAATTTATCAAGAAGTAGAGTTTACATACACATTTAACTCTCTTGAAGCTTAGTTGGGAAAAGGCCATAACAGCAGTACTAAGGTACAAAATGTACTGTGATTATCATTAAGTCATTGAGATGTCGAGTACAATTTTATCAATTAACCAAGGAACTGATAACTTATTTTCAATGAATTGCAACATCAAAATTTACATATGCTGATTTGTCGGTAAATCGGTAATTGTTGATAAATAAAGTTTGATCATATATGTTGATGAGTCGTTTCCTGAACACTCCGGTGTCTGGTGTCTGTGTCGGCTACATTGAGAGGCTTTTAAGGGATAAACAAGTAGTTTCAAGACAAAATTCTCATACAATTTCATATGGTAATTTTCACTAGAGGACAATTGCTTTTAGTTTTATAAAAAATGTCATATGACTACTTCATCCATGAGTTTAAAGCAGAATTAAGCAATTGACAACAAAAACAACAAAAGTTTTGAATCCTTATAAAGAAATTTCATTAACATAATTTTGATTTTTAATGTGGCTCAAAAAGAAACAGGAGGTGGATATTATTACCTTCTCTGTAAACACCTTTTTATTGTTAATATTTGGTCCAGGCTCCTTTTATAGTCCTCAGAATGTGGGTCCCTGTACCATTTTTGAAAGTATAAAGCAACTGGTTTTAAATATGAAAGATAAAAAACATTTGGGCTATATAAGATCACTTTTTACAGAACAAAAATGTTGGGTTAAACTTTTGTTTCACAAGCTAAATAAAGTAGTTTGCTGGAAATATTTTATCATGCTCATTGATTGAGTATAAGCTTTTTCGTCATACTTTTAAAAGCTTTTAGTATTGTTACCACTTTGATACAACATTTGCTGAAATTTATAAATGTTTCTTATCTGTACAACTGAATTTCCATTTGTCCATGTTTTGAGCATGAAATATGACATCACAGAGAATATCACCTATACCGCATCTGAATTGTACCTTACCATAATGGGTTGCGTTTAAATCGCTTCCTCCACCAGTAAAACTCACCCCTGATTAGTATTGCACTTGGTTTTATTTTCTTTCCAAATCAATAAAAAATTTAAAAAAATTTATGGTCATTTTTTCAACTTAGACATATTTGAGCATGAATGAGTTATCTTTCTGTAATAACCTCACAAAGCAAAGTTTCAGCAGGTGACCAATATCTTCTGAAGAAGACACAATCTTAATTTTTAAAAAATTGTGGTTTTGTGTGAATTATAGAACAATTTTTTAGATGGCATGTAACAAATTTTTTAGATGGCATGTAACAATTTTTTTAGATGGCATGTAACATTAAATTAATTTTTTAGATTCCAATCTTCAATTTTGCATTACATGCATTCAAAATATAAGTTTGAATTTAAAATATTTCTTTCTTCTAACTACTGAAGATTTATGAGAAAAATAAGTTTTATGCAAAGCTTTTAATTTGAAATAAATCCCACCTTTGATAAGCTTGAAACATTAGTTTAATTATACTTAACTCTGGGGGAGATGACTGATAGTATCATGATTCATACACATCTGCATGTGCATTTCTCTGATTGATTGATTTTTGTCAGATTTCAGAATTCCTCAGAATTTAGTAATGATTGAATTGGTTGATCTGTAGAAAGAAAGAATTGGTGTTACCTTAAGGCCACATTGGTAGGTTTTATATATTTAATTTTATTATTTCACGGATGATGTCACCACTCAACTTGAGCAACTCCCTGGCTTGGGACCCTTTCTTGCAAAATAAGGTCAAGTTATTTTCTCATCCACGTCAGCCTGAAATAACAGAATTTGTTTTTTATCGTTTTTTAATTTTTTGGCAATATTGTTAATTATTTAATGACTGAAGATTTGAGGAAATGTGAAAAGACCATATCCAGTGCAGAAATGAAGAATTTGGCAGATTTTGATATGGGCCGGACACTCAAAACTTGCACAAAGATTGTTTTTTAGAGAGTGTGGGGACGTGATTTAAAAAAATTGGGGACAGGCTGTGATGAGAATCCAAAAAAATTAACTTGAACAGACCCACAACACAGGATATTTTGTAATCATTTATGACTGTTTTTTGTCTTTTCTTTGATTGTTTCTTTTGCAAGACTGAGTCATTAGCCTAATATCCTTATTGTATAACAAAGATTTAATTAATTCATTGTTATGAAAATGAAAAGATATGGGGCTAATGTCAGAGAAACTACACTCCAACCACAAGAAAAAAAGAGAAAATTTACAATCTAGAAGTCTCAAAAAGGCCTTCAACATGCTTAACTTCAGTGGCAAATATTTTATAAGTATTCAAGACAAGAACAGACCTTCAACAAGGGTTGCTTAACTTCAGTGGCAAATAATTTATGAATATTCAAGACAAGTACAAGTTCAAAAACTGTCAAAATTAATGAAAGTGTTAGTGGGATAGGACACAACAGGGCAAAGGCTTTTGACTGCCACCAGAAAATGGGAGTGATGGGTAGGAATGAAAAATATAGCCTTTTGTAGTGGCATCTGGGTTAGCTCTGTGGGTTGAGCCCTGGAGACCATTCTGGTGCAATGAACAAAGATGTAAACATGACATGATGAAAACTTTCATGTGGGTGTAATTTTTAATTAGTGTTTTGAAGATTTGCACAAGACTTAACCAAGTGGATATAAAAATTTTGTAGGGTCGATCATGTATGATTTCATTAAAAAATACACTGTTTTTATAGTGCAGGTATGATTTTAACAGAAACAATGTTTGTCTTAACAATCATTTATTATATCCATTTGCAGAAGTGAGATTCGGGGGTGATGTCTTGTAAAGGACCTATGGTTTAGATTTACCTGAAATTAAAAAAATAATTAGGCAGCAAGATATTGATAAACTGTAATAAGTACCTTTTTTTGCTTGGCAAGATATGTTTTTCCTATATATCCAAAACATATAATAATTGCAATGTGACATCTTATTACTGTCTGCTGATTTTATTTGATTTTAAGACTTCTGCCCTTTTGGTACCATTGAATATTTTTAAAGAGTAAAATTTTAATAACTTAACATCAAATTTATCATCAAAGTTGTTCATTTGCACATTTCTAGTTTATTTCAAAAATTATAATACCACCTATCCACTACCATTTTTGGACTAGTGAAGAATGTGAATGGAACACAATTGGGCTATCGTTGAAGGCAGTGTGGAGACCTATAGACTTGTAAATTCCTGCTGTTTTTCTGGTAGTTGAGTTTGGTATGTGACATTTTCCCCATATCTTTTCATTTTTATATTAAGGTTAATTTCTATTAAACATTCATAAATAATATAAATTATACTGTCTACCTGCCCAAACTCCAATACTTCAAGCCCTCTCCGTCTCAGATCTGATGATCTTTACCTTATTAGAGTGATTAGTTACTAGTTTAATGCATCAAATTAGATTATTCAGTTGTATGAGTGCCCCAAGTTCTCTCACAAGGGAGAATATTTATCTTTTTTTGCATTATAAACTTCAGGGTAAACTTCAGTAAATAAAGTACGTCATCAAAACTCCGCCCATTTGTAGGAGAGCTTTCAGTATAATTCTTAAT